>OX411558.1:45381421-45660721 GCA_948146395.1 Fragum whitleyi | reverse complement strand
TGGGTCTATCAGACATGCAAACACATTTACAGAAAAAATGAAAGGGGAGAAAGAGGAAGAGAGAGCGAGTGGGAAAGAGAGAGAGAGAGAAAGAGAGGAGAAAAGAAAGAGAGAGAGAGAGGTGAGAGAGGAGAGAGAATGTGAGGTTGCTTTGCTGCTGGTTCTATCAGAAACGTACACACACAAACATACAGATAAGAAGAGGGAGAGAGAGCGAGCGAGAGAGAGAGAGCGGGTTGCTATGCTGGCGGTTCTTTCAGAAACGCACAAGCACACATACACAGAAAAAGAAGAGAGGGAGAAACAGAGAAAGAACGAGGGAGTGAGAGAGAAAGAGAGAGAATGAGAGAGAGAGAGAAAGAGAGAGAGAGAGAGAGAGAGAGAGAGAGAGAGAGAGAAAGAGAGAGGGGGGTAGTGATGAGGTCGCTAAGCCTGGTGGTCCTATCAGAAACACACAGACATACACATAAGAAGAGAGCGAGGGAGAGAAAGAGTGAGGTCGAAAGAGAGAGAACGAGGGTGAGAGCGAGAGAGAGAGGGTTGCTTAGCTGCAGTTCTATCAGAAACACACACTTAACATACAAAAAGATAGAGAGAGAGGGAGAGGAAGAGAGAACGAGTGGGAAAGAGAGAGAGAGAAAGAGAGGAGAAAAGAAAGAAAGAGAGAGAGAGAGGAGAGGAGAGAGAAATGTGAGGTTGCTTGGCTCCTGGTTCTATCAGAAACGTACACACACAAACATACACGTAAGAAGAGGGAGAGAGAACGAGCGAGAGAGAGAGAGAGCGGGATGCTATGCTGGCGGTTCTTTTAGAAACACACCACGCACACATACACAGAAAAGAGAGAGGGAGAAACAGAGAAAGAAAGAGGGAGTGAGAGAGAAAGAGAGATTAAGAGAGAGAGAGAGAGAGGGGAGAGAGAGAGGGGGTAGTGATGAGGTCGCTAGGCTGGTGGTCTATCAGAAACACGCAGACATACACATAAGACGAGAGCGAGGGAGAGAAAGAGTGAGGTCGAAAGAGAGAGAACGAGGGTAAGAGCGAGAGAGAGAGGGTTCCTTAGCTGCGGTTCTATCAGAAACACACACTTACACATACAAAAAGATAGAAAGAAAGGAGGTAGAAGAAGAGAAAGAGAGAGGAGGAGGGGGTATTGCTTGGCTGGTGGCCTAACAGAAACACAAACACACACACCACAAACACACACACACGCACACACACAACAATTATCGAGGGAGAGAGAAAGAGAGAGAGAGAGAGAATGAGAGAGAGAGGGGAGAGAGAGAGAGTTGCCTTGGGTGGTGGTTCTACAGAAACATAAACACACAATTTCACAGAAAAAGAATGAGAAAGGGAGAAAGAAAGAGAGAAGGGAAAAAGCAAAAGAGAGGGGAAAAGCTAGAGAAATGGCGAGAGAGAAAGCGCGGGAGGGAAAGAAAGAAAGAGGAGAGAGAGAAAGGGAAAGAGAGAGAGGGAGAAGGGAGTGAGGTTTTTAGGCTACTAGTTATATCAGAAACACAAACACACAAACACACAAAGAGAAGAAGAGAGAGCGAGCGAGAGAAAGAGAGAGAGACTTGTTAGACTGATGGTTCTATCAGGAACAAAATACCCACACATATACAGGAAAAGAATGAGAGTGGAAGAAAGGGAGTGGGGGACGAGAATACAAGGGAGGGAGAGAGCGAGAGGGCAAGAGAGAAAGAGAGAGAGTGAGAGCGAGAGGAGATAGATAGAGAAAAAGGGAGAGAGCGAGAGAGACAAAGAGGGTGCTAGGCTGCGATTCTATTAGAAACACACACAAACATACACAGAAGAAGAATGAGAGTGGGGAGAAAGAGAGAAATAGAGAGGAAGAAATTCTACAGAAGAAAGAGAGGGGAGGGATCGAGAGGGAAAGAGAGAGAGAGGAGAGAGAGAGAAGTAGGGAGAGAGCGAGAGTAAAAGAGGGTTGCTTGGCTGCGGTTCTTTCAGAAACACACAAATACACAGAAAAGAGAAAGAGAAAAGGGGGGAAGAGAAGAGAGAGAGAGAGAGAGAGAGAGAGAGAGAGAGAGAGAGAGAGAGAGAGAGAGAGAGAGAGAGAGAGAGAGAGAGAGAGAGAAGGGATTGCTAGGCTAGTGGATCTAACAGAAAAACAAAAACAAACACACATACACACATAGAGAGAAATAGAGAGTGCGAGAGAGGGAGAGAGAAAGAAAAAGAAAGAGAGGGGTAGAAAGAGGGCTATTAGGCTGGTGGTTCTATCAGAAACACTACATACACAGAAAAAAATGAGAGAGGTAGAAAAAGAGAGCGAAAGATGGAGAGAGAGAGAGAGATAGAGGGAGAGTGGGCGAAAGGGAAAGAGAGAGGAGTGGGAAAGAGAAGAGAGAGGGAGTGAGGTTGCTAGGCTGCTGATCCTAGCATAATCACACACAAACACTTACACATCAAGTTAGAGAGAGATAGATAGAGAGAGAGAGAGAGCGATAAAGCGAGAGAGAGAAGGTTGATAGGCTGGTGGTACTATCAGAAACACACGCACACATACTCAGAAAAGTAATGAGAGAGGGAGAAAGAGAGAAAGGGAGAGAGAGATGGGGGAGAGGGAAAGAGGTAGGGAGAGAGCGAGTGGGAAAGAAAGAGTTGAGAGGAGAGAGACAGAGAGAGAGAGAGAGAGAGAGAGAGAGAGAGAGAGAGAGAGGGAGAGAGAGAGAGAGAGAGAGAGAGGGGAGTGAGGTTGCTAGGCTGCTTGTTCTATCAGAAACGCATACACAAACATACCCATAGAGAGAGGGAGGGAGAGCTAGCAACAGAGAAAGAGAAGGAGAGGGAGAGAGCGAGAGGGAAAGAGAGAGAGAGAGGGGGGAAAGAGGGAAAGTGAGAGAGAGGAGATAAAGAATGGGAGTGAGATGGTTGCAAGGCTGGTGGTAATATCAGAAACACACACACACATATTCACAGAAAGAGAGAGAGAGAGGGGGGAGAAAGAGGGAGAGAGCGAGAAAGAGGGTTGCCATGCTGCGGTTCTATCAGAAACACACATACATACACAGAAAAAGAGATAGAGAGAGAGGGGAAGAGGGAAATAGAGAGAATGGGGGTTGCTAGGCTGATGGTCCTAACAGAAACAATAATACACACAGAAAGGAGAGTGCTAGAGAGAGAGAGAAAGAAGGAGAGAGAATGGGGAGAAAGAGAGAGAGAGGGAGAGAGAGAGAGAGAGAGAGAGAGAGAGAGAGAGAGAGAAAGAGGGAGAGAGATCGATAGGGAAAGATGGAAAGAGAAAGAGAGAGAGAGAGAAAGAGAGAGAGAGAGGGGGGGTGAACACACACGCACACATACAAGAAAAAGACTGAGAGGATGAGAAAGAGAGAGAAAGAAAGGGGGAGAGAGAGTAAGAGAGAGGGGGAGAAAGAGGGGGAGAGAGAAAAAGATGGCGGAGTCATCAGGTTGCTAGGCTGGTGGTTCTAGCAGAATCACACACACATACACAGAAAAAGAAAGAGTGAGAGAGAAAAAGAGGGAGAGATAGCGAATGAAAGAGAGCCAGAGTGAGAGAGAGAGCGGAAGAGAGCGAGAGAAAGAGAGAGAGGGTTGCTAGGCTGTGGTTTAATCAGAACCACACATACACAGAAAGAGAGAAAGAGAGAGACAGAGAAGGAGAGAGAGAGAAAGAAAGTGAGAGAGGAGGGAGCGAGGTTTCCACGCTGCTAGTTTTATCAGAAACACACATTCACATTCACATAAAGAGAGAGAGAGAGAGCGAGCGAGAGAAAGAGAATGAGAGAGGGGGTTGTTAGACTGATGGTTCTATCAGGAACACATACGCAAACAAATACAGAAAAGAATGAGAGAGGGAGAAAGAGAGGAGGAGGGCGAGAAAAAGAGGGATGGAGAGAGTAAGAGGGCAAGAGAGAGAGAGTGAGAGAAAAAAAAGAGAGAGAGAGGAGAGAGATAGAGAAAGAGGGAGAGAGCGAAAGAGTCAAAGTGGGTTGCTAGGCTGCGGTTTTATTAGAAACACACACAAAAATACACAGAAATATAATGCGAGAGGGAGAAAGAGAGAAATTAAGAGGACGAAATGCGAGAAAGAAAGAGATGGGAGGGAGGGGGAGGGAATGAGAGAGAGATATATAGGGCGAACGCGAGAGAGTAAAAGAGTGTTGCTAGGCTGCGGTTCTATCAGAAACACACATATACACAGAAAAAGAAATAGAGAGAGAGGGAGAGGAAGAGAGAGAGTGAGAGAGAGAAGGGATTCCTTAGCTAGTGGATCTAATAGAAAAAAACACACACACACATACACACAGAGAGAGAAAGAGAGAGTGCGAGAGAGGAAGAGAGAAAGCAAAAGAGAGAGAGGGGGAGAAAGGGGGCTATTAGGCTGGTGGTTCTATCAGAAACACACACATACACAGAAAAAATGAGAGAGGGAGAAATAGAGAGCGAAAGGTGGATAGAGAGAGAAAGAGGAAGAGAGATGGCAAGAGGGAAAAAAGAGAGAGGGGGTGAGGTTGCTAGACTGCGGGTCCTAGCATAAACACACATAAATACTCCACTTACACATAAAGTGTGTGTGAGAGAGAGAGAGAGAGAGAGAGAGAGAGAGGGTTGTCAGGCTGGTGGTTCTATCAGAAACATACGCACACATACACAGAAAAGGAATGAGAGAAGGAGAAAGAGAGAAAGAGTTTGCTAGGCTGCTTGTTCTATCAGAAACGCACTCACACACATACCCATAATGAGAGAAAGAGAGAAGGAGAGAGACAGAGAGAGAGAAAAAAAGAGAGAAGGAGAGAGAGAGAGAGAGAGAGGGAGAGAGAGAGAGAGAGAGAGAGAGGGAAAGAGAGAGAAAAAGAGAGAGGGACAGAAAGAGAGAAAGAGAGAGGGTTGCTACTCTGCGGTTTTATCAGAACCATACACATACGTATACAGAAAAAGAGAGGGGGCTAGATGGAGGAAATAAAGAGAGAGAAAAAACAGCTCCTTTATTTATTATAAGTATTATTACAAAATCCGGGTCGTACCTCCAGATCGAAGTGCACGGTCTAAGCTATACATTTCTGCTAAAACAGCTTTAACTTACAGATATGAGATATTTTTCAATAACCTAAATAGCCTATTTTACTTCATGATTACAGATTCAGGAACATGGAAACTGAAGTAACGGTTATCTACTGATTTCGATTTTTGTGGAGGTAGGACTGTAGGTTATAGCTCCTTCCGTCTGACTAATTGGCCGGATGTTCTTATTTGAAATGAAGAATCACAATTCTTTTATTTTTGTTTAAACTAATTAAAAGCCAAAAAGAGAAATTATTCAATTTTGAGCATTTATCCGGTGTTAATACACCAAAAGCAAAGTACATAGCTTCCAACGTTGCGCTATTCGTCGAATCGCTTATAGTCCGTATGAAAGATCTTCAAATGCCAGCATATCGTCGATGTTATCCCAAAACCTCGTAACTACAGCTTTGATTAAGCTGAAGTTACAAGGTTTTAGAATAATATCGACGATATGCATGCCTTGTTTTAATTCTTAGGATGAGAAGTAACAGAAAAATATAGAAAATAGAAAAATATACATTTGGTATACGTTTACGACAAAATTTCGACTTTAAGACGGTAGGGCTGTAGTTTCGAGCCTCTGGCATCCGAGTAATTGGTCGGTGTCCTTAATTTTATTGCCTCAACTACAGAAACCATACTCCGTTATTGTTTTAACTATTGAAGGCGTCTGTGAAAATAATTGAATTCAGATAAATCACAAAACTACAAGAATACCCCTCAATTTCGAGCAACTTCCCGGAATTTGTACTTTAAATTAATGTTTATAGCTTGAGCCGCTGCTCTTTGCCAAATAGCTTAAACAATGTATGAAAGATAATTGAAATTCCTAATTATGCATGTATTGTTCCATTTCTAGGTTGTTAAGAACCAGAAAATGTAGAAAATACCAAAGTAAAAACCAAAAATAAGCTAGTATGCTTTTCCCTTTTTCAAAATGTCATAGGCATGACTATAAATTCGAGTCTTAAGTGCCCGAATAATTGACAAGTGACATTAAATCTAAGCTGGAAATAAAGAATTCATACTCTTTCTTATTGTAAAGTATTAAAAATGATAAAAAATGATAAGAAACGGTTTATGAAAATCTCCAAAGAATGGACACAAACCCAGTTCTGAGCAATGGACTAGGCGCCACATGACCAGAATATACACGCACACCATTACATAATAATTCTTTTTGTATTGTACATTTAATAGACAATTGAATTCCCTTTATATAATTGTGAGGTTTTATATTATTGCATTACAACTTTGTGAGTAATAGAACGTTTAATATGGACAAGTTAACTAGCGAGATCAAAACGCCTCGTTTTTTCGCTGTCCCTAGAGCCGGCTTCCGAAAAAGTATGTAAGATTTTCCTTTCTTTTTCTCATAAATTGTTGGTCTAGATGTGTATGAACGTATCGTAAAATATGAAATCAAAATATTTCATATTTCGAGAGAAATGGCAAAGAAACATTTTGTCTGTCATTGTATGTCAGCGTCTGCTGTCTGAAACTGTCTGTCAAAAAATTCGCAAAATTTTAAAAGGGCGTAATTAAAAAAATACTTGAGATATATCAGCGAAAATCTGCACAAATGTTAACCATAAATATAGTTTATATGGTGGAAAAAATCGTGGGAAAATTTTTGTCACTTAATGAGAAAATTGATATTTAGTTTTTCAATTTACTCTAAGCATCGCCTAGAGTACTCTAGGCAACGCATAGAGTTGTCTGTCAAACCAGTGACCGTTGTCAAAATTTCCAAAAAAATCAAAGTTGTATAGTCTCCGAACCTCCGAATATTTTTCAACAAAATTTGAAACAAATCTTCTTTGAAAAATAAGTTATCGATTTTGTTAAGTCTCGTCGAAAAAAGTGGGAACATTGGAAATACAAGGGGGGTAAGTTTGTCTGACAGTTTAGGCGATGCCTAGAGTAAACGAAACTTCACCTCGCGCAACATGGGTTAGGGACAGTAAAAACAGGAAAAAGACAGTGTTAAAATAGTCCAAAACGTAAAAAAATGCAAAAAACCCGAAAAGAGAGAGAGCGAGACAGAGAGAGACAGAGTGAGAGACAGAGAGAGACAGAGAGAGAGAGAGACAGAGAGAGAAAGTAGACCTACTTGTAAACCTAAAATGTTCAAACTTTACAATTGCGGATCCAAACAAACCCATTCCATAGCAAATTATTTGATTTTCATGCAGAAATTCAATCAATTTTGTGCTATACTAGGAAGAAGAACCAACTTTACAGCAATCAGGGACCTGTCGATAATGTAGTTGCAAGATTTCGCTTGCCGCCCTCTTAGGGAATATCAAATTAAAATTACGCTTTCTGTTCGACCCGATTTAACGTCGCGCTAAAAGGGACCATCTGTAAAAAGTTAAACAATTACATCAAAATGAGTTCGGATCCAGTAGAGGTCAGCTAAAAGGCGCGTTTCGAAAAAAATTATTCTGTAGAATGGTCATTCTAGAATCAGAAAATCATGCAAAAAGGTGACAAGATTCCAATATAGCCAGCCTACATAATACACGCAGTCTAACAAGGGTCGACAGTTTACGCTCTTCCCAAATGGCCCATTTCGCTTTGCGTATCACAAATATTTTTTTTATAATTGCTTCAAATAATTCTTGAACCAAGCACAGGTCAACCAAATATAATATTTATCGTGTGATAGTATTTCTATTAATAGAACTAGCGAAAATCAGATGTTTTTCCTCGGGAGGGGAGCTCAATAGAAAGTGTAATTTCCTGATGGAAGCTGTAGTTACGAGGTTTCTCTAGCCCACTTACCAAATTCTACTATTAATTTTCATACTTGCAAACTTGATAACCAATAAGCGTAGAGCTCTGCGTTCAGGTTGACAAAGCGGTGTAAAGAATTTGCTAGTTATACCTCGCTTTTCACGTGCAAAGCCCGGGGATATAATTGGCAAACTGTTTGCTCCGCTTTGTCATCCTGAACGCAGGGTAATTGAAAACGTTCGCAAAAAAAAATAAAAATTTTGGCAATATATTTGCGAAACATTACCGCACTTTTCAAGAATACCCACGTGCAACGCAGGGGCTCCTTCCAAATGATCAAAAACGTTGTCGCGAACTAAAAGCTGGGCAAATTTTATCGACCTTTCAGCTTAATTCTTAATTCCCGGTTTCTATAATGGATCCACGCATTACGAAGGTTTGATTTTTTATAGAGTTTAATGTCGCTTTCAACAATGTTTCAGTCATATCAGTATATTTTCCTCTTTTTTCCCCCGAATCCAGCTTCGCATATTCATACAGTGTGATGAGATTCCTAGTTTCATACCTCCCTAAAATCAACAAATAAATCTCTTCATATCTTATAATTTAATATCATGAATCTATTAACGAAGCTTTTTATCCATAACGTTACATATTTTATAGGACTACTTTCCGAGAAAGCTTTCAAAATTGCTGCGTGCTCTAAATTATTTTCATCGAACAATGAAACCATTTTCAAGCCAATCCAAATATTCCTTTCTTGATAAACATAACTAAAATCAAATAATTTGAGTATATTTTTTAAACCCTACATGACTGCCAACAATACCAAATTTATTTATCACGCACACATAAAAAATGGTTGGGAATGTCAAGCACAGACTCAAATATCATTTGTTATTGCATTAAGGAACGTGAAATTGACAAGGATTCAGATCAAAACCATTCTAAATCGATCACTCAGCGCTCCATTAGTTCATCCAAAACACTCACTCAACCATCCAAAAACGCTTCAAAGATAAGATCAACGACTGTATTTCCAAAAATAAAAATCTAGAAAAAAAACAAGAATTCTCTAAAAAAATTAATTTCATAAGCGTCTGATTGGTTCTGAAAGACATGAAAAACTATTTATAGAACTTTACATGCATATTTTATTAAAGGACGGGAATAAATATTGCTAATTTTGTTTATCTTGGACATCATAAGTGATGATATTTGATTGCCCCCCCCCCCACTCCCTCTTTAATTTAATTCAAAACTCACTCCTCATTCCATTTCATTCTTAAATAATTCAAATATTATTAAAAATTGTCAGTTTCACGAAGTTCTTAACGGTTTGATATAGACTCCCTCGTTTTTCTACTGGACGGGGGGGGGGGGGGGGTCAAATAATAATATGTTGATCTATGTGACCATCAGGCCCTATTCACTGTTGATTTTTTTAAAGAAAAGTTCAATTTAATTTCATATTTGATTTAAAAATAAAATATTCTCTTACACTTTCCAACTTAAATCTGAATTAAAATCTTTATTTGAACATAATTTGTCTCAATCTTACAGTGATGGATTTTCTTACTGTGTGTTTGAATTTTTGTTAAAATTTGTTTTTTAAGTAAATTAGACAAGTGCAATCTATGTGATGAGAAGATGGCTAAATTCTCTCAGGGGAGATAGTCGCTGCTGGAATGTTGTACTATCTTTACAGAAGTTGTTTCCCTTGAGGGATTGGAAAACGTTACATAGGTGCAAATGCGAGCGAATTTCAAGAACCCGTTATCTTTCATCATTTTCAAAGTAAAATTGATCTTTATGGTAGTGGACCCGTAATAGTTCCACAACGTTTCGGAAGTATTGAACATTAACAGTGTTTTCCGAGGTTTCCTAATAATTTTCATTAGGAAACCTCGGTCAACATTGTGATCACCGAAATGTTGCGGATCGCTTACGGTTCTACTTCCTTAATTACAAGTTTAGTTACAAGTTTAAGTCATCATAATTTAGGCCTACGGCCCATATTACAAACATTCTTTCAAAAATGAACAAACGAGTGAATATAAAGATGAAATCAAATCCTTTCTTATTGTTGGCATCTTTGCAAATTTGATTTATGATAAATAGAGAATGCAGACTAACTTAAACTTGTATACCTGTATCCGTTATATCTATACAATTAATATGCAGACTTTGTATTCTTGTCTTATAGATATGTGTTCTAGTCGGTTTAAGAAGCTAAACAGAGCTTATGTTATTTGTTATGTATATCCAACTTTTCAAGGAAATATTACTTGAATTATTTGATATGATATCGCGCGGCTGGAGCACCTGATAATGGAGTCCTGGTAATTCTCGCACAAGAACAATCATTAAATTCTTTCCTAGCCTCCAGTTTCTATCCATTACATGTCTACGACCAACAACCCATAGGAAGGCGATAAATAGAAAAAAAATCGTGAATGCCGCCGTCTGGGATCGAGCCCGGGACTTATGATTGACAATCTAACGCGCTACCAACTGTCCTTTGACCCCGACCCAGAGAGTATGGAATTACCAGCGATAAATATGGAAACGCTGCCGTCATGGCGCAGTTGGTAGCGCGTCGGATTGTCAATCTAGAGGACCTGGGTTCGATCCCCGATGGCGGCACTCATCCTTTCCGACTATTTGTTTACCATCAAAGGGTTCAAAATCCTATGTGGGATAGCAGCTGGAGGCTAGGAAAGGGTGTTACTGGTATGAAAAATACCAGAGATCCATTGTTAGGTGCTCCAGCCTCCGCGATATAACTGCAATAATGTTGAAAGCGGCGTTAACACTACATTAATTCAATCAATCCATCGAGATGAAAAATTTAGAGATACTGTTAACAAATAGTATCTTACTTTGCACGTTCATCTATACCAGTCCTGCGTTCAGAGTGACAAAGCGATGCAAACTGTTTTCCAATTACACCCCGCTTTGCACGCGAGGTAATTCGAAAACAGTTTGCAGCGTTTAGACATTCTTAACGCAGGGAATATTATTGCATTATTTAGCTATGTCGAGTTTTACCGTTTGCTTTCGTAATTTTTCTAAATTTGCTTATTGTTAGGCTAACCGTCATGATTTTGACGGCAACACCCGGGGTAACCCGATGCAGGGAAATCAGAGGATACCAGAATTTGGAGGTAAACAAAGAAAGACAGATGCAACACAGGTCTGTATTTCCGTATTGATTATTCAATTTAAAGGCAAAATCGGGCGTATTTACTTCTTCAGGCGGTTACCCTCTGTACCTAAGAAACAGTATGTAATTACTTTCTAGTCGTTCTTCAGCGAATAAACAGCGTGTCATATCTGTAAAGTTGAAATTGCGTATTTCTAGCATGTCAATGTCAGTTCGCAGTCAAGTTTTGTCCAACTTTGGAACATTTCTAATACACCGACAGATCAGTTATAAAATTTGGCCATTTTTCTTCAATTTGCGCTGTCCCTTTTCACTGGTGTATGGAAGTATTTCTTGTTTTTGTGTGAAAAACGTCTCCAGGTATGATTATTTTTGGATACTAGGAATTGAGAGTAACTTCAATTAATGATACCGAGAGTTTAGAGGATTGATACTGGGAACTCTCATATTTTGTGACCTTGAATTATTGATTTGGTGGAAGAGGCTGTGTAAATGACGATGTAATAAAGTTTGACGTATCTTTTCACGACCATTGGGTAAGAATAATTGTATTATTTCTATTACTCACAAAAAAATAGGAGGTCATTCTATGAACAAATTCTGGTTTGGGGTATTACAAGAAATATTGTTTTGCAAAAGGTGCAATCAGTTGAGATAAGTGGCTTCTTTCTGACAAGAAATAACGCAAGTGCAGCTAAAAACTAGCGCCGCTTTGATATTTTGGCCGAACAATGTTGTGCTATCTAATTTCTCGTTGTGCAGGCAGGTGAAGTCTCTATAACTATACATACATGCATCTTTTAAAATCTAAAAGACAGCCTTTTCAATAATATGAGACATTGTAATATTTAAAAATATTTATACTTAAATAATGATATTAATTATAATTGTTTTCGTAACCAGCGCGCCCGGGTCTATTGAAATTACAGTTTCCGCATTACGATAGTAGTGCGGGAAAATGCTGTCTTCTTGTTACGCCTCAGCTAAAGAAGATGTTTTGAATTTCGTGTGTACGTGTGTACTACATAGCTTTTTCGTGCTCACGCGCTCTCAAAAATTAGGTCTAGTATACGTCATCAACTTTCGTGCGACATGAAGTGCTTTGTGTGTTCAACGCAGTGCTTGCACTTCACTACGCCGTGCTAAAACCAAAGAACTGATAGTACTGAAGGCGCGGGACCTGATTAGAGGAAACAACACACGAGGTCAATTTTCTGGACTATAATCTTGATTATTAACCTTGTCCTTATCATGTATACCACATATTTTCTTATTTTTCACTTCCAAAATCTCTGCTGTGTCAAAGATACATAGCTTTTATAATTGATCTTGACGGAATATATTGCTAATAGGTAAAAGAAGAAAACACTTTCTCCTTTCTCCTTAATTATTTACCCTTTCTTCTACAAATTTTACTAATTTGCCCACAAATTGTATGTAGTTTGCAACCGATTACAATTTTGGCCTGTCTAAACATTTGTTGTTTTTGTGTAATTTGATATATATTTCGGGTAGAAATTAAAAAAAAATGGGGTATGAGTATAGGGCGAACCATATTGTGGGAAAGGGAGAAATCGATCCTATCAATTTCTTGTGTTCCCACGGTAAAATACAACTTCTTTATGGAATTCAGTTCAATGTAAAAGAAAGAGCCGACGAGCTTGTGCCCCTAAAAAGCATTACTACGATTGTTAGACGTAATGATCGAATGGATAAATTGACTGACTAGAAGCAAACCAATTCACTCAATTAAAATTATAAAACGCGAGTTGTGCCTGCCTGCAAAGCAGTATCGGACATAGTAATCTTTACCTTGGGAATAAGTTGTGTTTTGCGGATTAAGCGCTATATAGGAAGCATACCGTTCGACATATTTCCTTTGAAGTGAGTTCGGAATGTTGTTTACGATCCCTATAGATTAATGGAAACCTTGGTTTCCCTTGTCTAAAAAAGCCTTGCTAAAAAGATTAAAAAATGGAGTGCATGCCTTCAAATGTCACCTTGCCTCTTTATAAACCAGGGGCCGTATCCACGAAACATCTTAGTTTTTTACTAAGAAATTTTCTAAGTTAAAATTTTTCTACTAAGTGAAAAATATTTGCTTAGTTTTTCACTAAGTAACGACTTAGCCAATTCTTAGTGGAAATCTAAGTTTAAGTTGAAACTTAATCTTAGTTTTTTTCTTAGTCAAATATACATTTGTTTGACTTTTAGATGATGTATTTCCTGCCTAGCGCGCGACTTTGCCTGTAAACAATAAACACGGAAGTAAAATTTCGAAATCAATTGAAACGCAGAAGATTCGCCAAAATAAAGTTGAAACGTCAAGAATATGCCTTTGAATTTTCTAATTAAACACAGACAATAGGGCACATCCATTTTTGCATTGACAAAGGTAGGAAATAGGCTAGATTATTAGTTTTTGATCTCCGTATCTAGTCCGATTTTTCAACATCCGAGAACGTATGGCTCTTTTATTTTCTCAAGAAAAATCATCGATGATTATGTTCTGCTGCTATGCGACCAATGTACTGTTGAGAATGAAAGCAGTACTAGCTAACTCGTTCCAGCGCCAATTACCAGTTTATTATTCGGCCCTAGTCCTCAACGTACAATGTAGATGGGAAAACACCCCCTGAGGCTGTCGAGAAAAATTCCGCGTGTTTAAAATGCAGTTGAAAGTGTCCAAATACTTTACAAAATTACTTATTTGAAGGTTTACTTATCATTTTTATTATCATAATTTTGAAGAAAAAAAAAGGTTTGATACTTTTACCTGGGTTTCAATGAATATTCTATGATCAATTTACGAATCGATTTTTTTCATGAAGATATGAAACTAAAAATTAAATCACACTATATGAATATGCAAGTCAGTCATACTTAGGAGTGATTAGGTTTTAGTTTCATATCTCAATGGATTAAAATTCAATAAACTTGGTCAGCAGGCCATACTCATTGGACAGTTAACACTGTGAATTAAAATCTTTTGACAAAAGTAATTATGACAGTTGTCTTTATTACCACATTTAGATTGATACTAGGTAGGACCCCTAAATTTGGCGGGTAGCTGTTGGATTTGATGAAATCCTGTGATTTTTCAGTGTGAGAAACAAAAAGAAACAATTTTTCATTCACCAACTTCCAAGATACATCTGTAATGTTGTTGAATGTGGTGTCAAAACGAAAAATAAACAATTTTCCATCTCTGTAATAAGATAAATTGTATTTAATATATAAACATTTTTTTTCTATTTTATTTGAATAGATTTTAAAGTTACCATTTTGTTTTGAAAGAAATTGGTTGGAATATTGTTGAAGAACTTCATGAGTTGAATTTTTTGTTTCAGGAGCCCAAATGAATGCTGAATTATGAAATCTCCACATTGTCTAATGAAAGGACATCCATCCTAGGGAAGTGTAATGTCCTTGATACAGTTACAAGAAGACAGAAACTGAGTTTTGACTGCCTGTACATGTCACATGGCAAAATACAGAGTACAAACTTCCACAGATTCTTTTAATTCACAATTTTAAGAGAATCTTTGTCAATTTATGGTCGAGAAGCAGGCTTAGTTGATTGTGTGAATAGCTAAAAACTGTTAAAACACAGGTTTGATCCCTAGGCTGGCCAACTAACAAACTAATTGCTTTCTGGGTGACAAGTGTATCTATAATCTCGATATCAGACAGTGCTTTACAAAAAGTTAGTTGAAGAAACAGGCAGATCTCAACAGTGATTTCATTGTGGTATCCCATCATTATCCTCTGTATTAACAAATATTCTTCTTGGGGTGCAGCTAATATTCTACAGTAGTTACAATTAATAAATTGACATCCTAGTGCTAAAAGCTTGTAAATGCATTTACGTAGGAACAGCATGCCATGGTACACACTGTATAACAGGTTGGAGATGCATATATACATATTTTTAACTTGAGGTGAGCAGTGTTTTATCTGCTAGGCCAATAGACACTGTGACATTAATCCACAATTTAGGAATCGATATTACAAATAACCAAATTTTGAAATATATATTTATAATCATATTAAGCAGTGCTGAAATAAGTTTGGAACCATAGATTAATTTATGACTTGTTCAAAAATTTCCCCAGTAATGGGAAACAATGACTTAATAATTTTTAGTTATTTCTGTGACCTACATGGAGTTTTCATTTTCCTGAACCCTTTATTCACAAGTTTGTTCTACAATTTTACTTTCAAACACTTCAGAGCCAACAGTTAGTAACATCATGTAATAAACATTAATTCTGATAAAAAACATCCGAAATTCATCTGCTCAGCCCTCAATTCATTCATTCCAAACGCTCAAACAATTAAAAAAAATGCTCCAAAATGTTAAAAAAACACTTTGAAATCCGGTTTCAAACGATTAACATTGCATTCAAATTTATCAATAATAAAATGATTTTATTGGGTAGACTGAATTTCAAAGCGTCTGATTTATCCCTGAATACTAGATAACAGAAAAGTATGTTATTTTATTAAAGTGAGGTAAAAATATAGATTTTGTCTTATTTTGGAGAAATTAGGGATATTTCATCACTTTTCTTGAACTTCACTCAAAACTCACTCATCATTCCCATTAAATTACATTCCAGAATCATTCCAAAATCATTCATTATGTAATTTTTATTATATTTACTGTAGCTGGGGTATTGGTATCCACAGATTCAGGATTTCAGTTCGAACATACAAATAGGACGATTTCTTTTCCAAGGATTACATCATGATTCATTTTGATTGAAAATCTGCATGAAACTGAAATCTATAGAATGCAGAGGGGAGGCCCCCCTTCCTTATTATCAAAAACTGCCTTCTAGATAAAATAATATGGAAAATGAAGAAATTGCTTAAACAAGCCATTTTTCCCCATTTAATTATGTTCATAGGTTAATAAAATTTTCTCTGAAGAATTTCAAGAAAGTTTTCATCAAAATTTCTAAGAGTTTTAGTGACCCAGCAAAGAAATTTGAAACCAGGGTATAGTCAACAACATGAAATTGACACGCATTTCAATCAAAATCTTTCTAAATCATTCACTCAGCGATCCATTAAACCACTCCAAACACTCACTCAAATTTATCAAAAACACTAAAAAATCATCTGGAATCCTTTCAGAATTGTTGAAGACGATCAAAATTTAATGCAAATCGATTAGATATTATTAGCTGTTGTGGATTTTAAAGTTACTGATTCATCGATGAAGATTCACAAACAGCATAGAATGTATGTTTTATACAAGGGAGGTTATTAATATCGCTAATTTTGTTCGACCAGAACAAATTTTTGTTAAATAGGATTTCCTCCCTTGTTTTACACCCAAAACTTGCTCCACACACTTATTCAATCTCATTCCGAAATCATTCCAAAATCAGTCATTTTGTTAAATTCATGATGTTCTTTACGGTAACACCTTCCTGATAGAAATTTTGAGGGTCAAGATAGGTTATTTTTACATTTGGCACTTCTTAATTTTTCTTTTATTAGTCCCCACCGGTTAACTGTTAGGCTGACTTGATTTCATCCTTCTGTCTGTCCATCTGTCATACTATCATAAATCCTAATGCGCAAGTTCTAGCAACTTGAAACTTATTACAATTATAGATCACAATGTGGACAAGTGTCATGGAGAGGAACGGTAACTCTAGCTTGCATACTTATTGAAGTATTTCCCTTTATTGTTTTTTCTGTTACATTTTTTCCCCTGAGCATTCCTCCTGAATCCTAAGTGCTAGCAACTGGCAACTTTATACACTTAAAGATCACATTGTGGAAAGGGTCATGTACAAGAACAATTCTAGCCTGCCCATTTTCTAGTTAATGCCCTTTGTTATTAAAATTTTGTACCTTTACATTTTGTTCAGAGCATATCTCTTACACAATAAGTGCTACAGTTAATGCATTGTGAAATTGACAAGGTAAATGATTTTTGAATGAAACAGAACGAGTGTGATGAGTCATATACTACCACAACATCACATCCAAACCAATGGTAGCTCATTCCACTTAATAGGTTACTATTCAACTATTAGTGACAAACAAATATTGAAAAGAATGTTGGCAAAGCAGGGGTTTAAACCTATGAGCCCCCTGATATGCAGTCCACTGTGCTATCTTTAGGGTCAGTTTAGTGTTCATAAACAGAAAAAGACCCCTGTTCATATGTGCCAAGGCTTGTCTGCAGGTGCAAATAATTTAAATCGGGAAAAGGGCAAAACTCTTACAGAAATGCTTTCAGTTATCCCCCTTGTAAGTCTGGATAGCTTGAATAAATCTTCTACAGACTAATTATGACTAACATTAAATTCTGTCACTCAAATAACAATGTCGCCAAGGTGATGACAATACCTTTGGTTTTCTCCAAAAACAGCCAAGCGAATGATTTTGGAGAGACTTACCCACCAATAGTGAAAGTAGGTAAACATCAGAATAATTATCTCCACTGGCCGAAGGCCAGCGAAGCCGCCGTCATAGCCCAGTTGGTAGCGCGTCAGACTGTCAATCTAAAGGTCCCGGGTTCGATCCCCGACGGCGGCACTCATTCTTTCTGACTATTTGTCTCTCACCAATGGGTTGATAATCGTGGACCTATGTGGGATAGCAGCTGGAGGCTAGGAAAGAATGTGATGGTTGTACTGGCGAGAGAAATACCAGGAAACCATTGTTAGGTGCTCCAGCCGCCGCGATATAACTGAAATAATGTTGAAAGCGGCGTTAAACTCCATTCAATCAATCAATAAAACCGAAGGCCAGCGAGCTATTGTCATGGCAGAGTGTCCGTCGTGCGTCCATGTGTGCGTCCTTCCGCGCGTAAACTTTTTCTTTAAACATCTTCTCCTCCCAAACCAATGAGTGGATTTTAATTAAACATGATAGAAATGATCCTTAGACGACCATTTACTTAAATTGTTCAAGAAATTTTGGTTGACCCCCAAAAAAGGACGTGGCAGGATGGGGCATTTTTCCACGTAAAAATCTTTAAAAATCTTCTCCCAAACCTTGAAACTTGGTGAGAATGTTCCTAGGGTGACCCTTTCTTTATTTTAATTGTTCAAGAAATTATGATTGACCCCCAAATATGGGGGTGGCAGGGTGTGGCATTTTTTCATAGGAAAATCTTTAAAAATCTTCTCCTCCCAAACTGTTGGCCTGATTTTAATGAAACTTGTCATGGATGTTCCTTGAGTGACCCTTTAAGTAAATTGTTCAAGAAATTTTGATTGACCCCCAAATATGGGCGTGGCATTTTTTCACATTAAAATCCTTAAAAATCTTCTCCTCCCAAACCATTTCAATTAAACTTGGCATAGATGTTCCTTGGGTTACCCTTAACTTAAATATACTTAGCAAAAAAAGAAACTTTACATACTTGTTGGTCTGTTTCGAATGACCTACAGTGGCTATAGGCCAACTTTATTTACATGTGTTAGTTGGACTAGGTACAGAGATTACACAGACGCAGGAATTTGCACGATTGAAGTGAGTCAAAGGTAATGCGTCTCTAACTTCCGGTTATGGTCACATACTCGTGTTGAGCTACCCAAAGTTCATTTTGAGTGATTATTGTTACACAGTCACACTCATTCCTTAGCATAGGCACGAAAAAAACAGAATTGTACATTTTTATTGAAACGGGTATGTAACAACAATGAAATAAAGGCAGGAATCAGACTATGGGTATACAAAGAGCTTGAATGTCTGTTAAAAACGCAACTCTTAAGTTTGGCTACTCGGGACAGGCAATTCACATTTTAACATCATGGTTTAGAACTGCCGCGCCCAGTTAGGACAATTGGTTACGCATCTGGTTTTCATTCATCGGGTTGAGGGTTCGACCTCTGGCTCGGCCGTCTTTCATCCCATATTTGACAAAAAGCATTGTGATAAGTGTCATTTCTCTCCCACACAATTGGCAAGTGATATGCCTAGGAGAGAATGATGACTGGTGCCTCAGATGAAGGCTCTAGCTGTACTTTGAGAAACGATAAGAAACTATGGATAGGTGCAACAGCAGTCAAATTTCTAATGCAAAACTATCGAAAGTGACCTTTAAACCCATATTAATTAACAAAAAAATCAGTTACAACCACATGAAACGTCGGACGAGATGAGATAGGCCACTTTTGACGTCACGTAGAGGCCCTGTTACCATTGCATATTTTTCAATTCATTTCATCAAAGGAAGGATAACTGCAAGACAAGTATGCGTATTTAGCTCAGTTCTTGGTCTATCATGATATTAGAACGACTCTAATCAAGAAAACGTCAAGGACCTATACTCAAACCATCACCGACAATCTTGATTTCATTTCTGTGATTTTTGAAATCGACCCCTTTGTCCATAGACCACCAATAAAAACCTCATTTTACAAACATCAAGTTACTGACCCTTCCATAAACCGACGGATATTGCCTTCAAGTTCCATGTAATAGTCGCATCTGTATTCTTTATGGTTTCATAGTGATACTACAGCCCTCAGTAAGTGATGTAAAGTTTCTTTTTTTGCATTTTGCTAAGTATAGTTCAAGAAATTTTTCTCGTTCCCAAAATATTGGCGTGGCAGGGGGGGGGGGGATTTTTCACCTTAAAATCTTTAGAAATCTTCTCCTCCAAAAGCATTGGGCTGATTTTCATGAAACTTGGCATGGCTGTTCCTTGGATAAGCCTTTACTTAAATTGTTCAAGAAGTTGTGATTGGCAATAGTCTGGGGTTATTAAAGCCAGTTGAGCAATATTGGCCCTCTTGGGCCTCTTGTGTTATTGGCCTCACAGATTTTTTGAAAATAGAAGCAATTGATAATACTTTTTTTCAAGTTCATCTTCCATTCAGGGCTTGTGCTAGCTTTTCGAATTCGGGAGTCATTGACCCTTAACTGTAATTGTAGGGGTCAAAACTGCTGTTGTAGGGGTCAAAACAGTCTTAAGAGAGGATATGATTGGTAAATTGTTTTTGATTTTGATGAATTATTTTGATTATCCCCTTCATATCTTTATGTAAGAGATTAGTGTGAAACTCCTATAAAGAATTAAAGATATGAAGGAGACAACTAATTTTAATACATTTACAATATGCAGCAGTTTTGATATGCAGTACTGAAAATCTAAAGGGTCAAAGGTTTAAGGGTCAAACACGAACCCTGCATGGGATGAACATAAAAAAAGGAATTTGAAAAACATTTTTTATCTTGTAAAAGAATGTTAATGAAAATTCCCATATTAATTAGTTAAAATTAATCACACTGCCAAGACTATGCAATTTAAGAGAAATACAGTGGGTTTTTTTCTTGTGTAACGGGTCTTCTTCTATACAACACGGACAAAACAAAATCTTTTATTTTTCCATGGACTATTTTAATTGTTATTTTCACAATCACAGATTACATGATATTGTCTAAATTTATGAAACAAATAATGAATAATTATTATCATCTCAATATTCTTTGTGTTTCCTTATTAACCCTTATCCTGCTGAAATTAGAATGTGTCAAAGATAGTTTTTCCACAATGTTTAAGCAGAGAGCAGGCAGTCTGTGCTAGGATCAGAATGCGTATCTGTGCAGGTTGATCTTAGTAGAAAGTGTCTGCCAGAGTTTAGTGAACAGAAGGAATATGTCATAATACATGTACCGTTAACATCATGAAATCGAAATGTGAATGAATTTGGATTGATTTCAAAATGAAATGGAGTTAAAGGAGACTTTTTAATGAAATTAAAGGGAGGTGACAATACTTTTCTCTCCGTTTACATACTTTTGAGTCTTGGTGTCTTCAAGGACAATTAGACACTTTAAAAACCTCAACAGGGATAATTCTGGCTCAGAATATCTTGTGCAAAAACATCTCATTTTGCCAATCCTAGTGAGAAATCAAGAGTTTTTATCAACGAAATTTACCAAATTCTTCACTGAAATACACATTGCTTTGAGATTTTTCTCTCATTAAGCCAGTTTCAATGATATTTCTGACAGAAAAATGAGAGAATCTCTCAATATCTCTTCCAAAAATGATCCCTGCCTCAACAGCCAATAAATTGAAAGAAAGATTCAATCAATTTGAATGAAATTGATCCTTTTGAACAATTTTGAAGTGTTTTTGAATAATTTTAAAGTGTTTATGAATGGGTTGAGTGAGTGTTAGGATTTAATTAATGGAGTGCTGAGCGAGATAGTCATAATGATTTTGACAAAAGTAAATGTCAATTTAATGTCAATTTCACAATGTTAGCAAGTGTATATTTGTGTAATTCCAAATTATTCACTTTAACAGTGTTAACCAAGGTGTCCTAATGATTTTCATTAGGAAACCTTGACTAACATTGTGAAAGGTCATGTGTTCCAAAATGTAGCGGAACAATTACAGGTCCACTACCTTAAGCCATTCCTTCATAATTTCTTAATGAATTGTAACTTTTGGCATCTTCAAGTACAGATTCAGTATAAAATAAAACGTTCACAGCCAATATAGAATTTTACACACTACATGTACCTTAGTTTAAAAGGTTCATAATCTGATAATGAATGACCCGTAATTTTCTTTTTCTTTTTTTATTTTCATTTTGTGTACTGTCACACAAAAAGAGGCCTATAAACTTCTTGAGTAAATATTGTGAAAAGAAATAAACTCCACCTAGGTCAAGTGTCGACAGATTTTAACCCTTGTCATACTGAATAAAATTTGGCTAAAAATTTTCATCAAAATCAAAGGGCAAAAAACACTGAAATTACTTACTGTAGGTCAATTTTTATTTGAAAAACTAAATCTATTGACAATTCTGGTTTGAAGTGAGAAACAGGTGGTGTAGACTAACATCAGGCTGCACATATGTGCAGGCTGATGTTTGTCTATAGCTCCTGCCAAAGCAGGAATATTCCGGGATCAGCATGACAAGGGTTAAACACATACATGCAGTAAATTGACATAGCCTCCAGATATAGCTCTACATTCTTTTTTTGTGTGTGTGTGGGGGGGCATGTATTCAAAATAATTGCTTGCTAAAAAATTTTGCCATTGAGGTATTAATAAAAATTGCCGGCCATTCAGAAAAGAATGTTTTTTGACAACACTGTAGAATGCAAAATATCTCTGCTTGTCTAAAGACATGAGATAATTTTCTACTTATCAGAAAATTGTGGAAAATTCTTGATAATTTCACTGGTTTGAAAGCAAGATTATTTCACTGTTTTGGCGGTGAGATTACCAAGTGAGAATCTACCAACATATCTCGATAGCATTAAACAATTTAAAATTCAATATCTTTCAATATCTTAAAATACTATTAAGGCATTGTACATAATGAAATGGTTGCATTTTGTAGACCCGTATCTTCCTTAAATCTCATTCTGTATTTCAAAATGGTATAATTTTGCATCGGTCTATTATTCAGCTTTCAGAATTCACTTCAAAATATGACTTATTCTGTAACTCTAAAGCACTTAAAGTAGATCTATAGTATAGGCTACATGTGTATCAAACTTAGGTGCGTTTCTTAGATTAGGATTTTTAAGATGGAGCGTTTTTTTTTTTTTTTGTTTAAGAATTTTAAGCGGCTTAATAACAAACTTAATATACCTTAACGGGGAAACGAAGATGGTTTTGCTATGGCTTAAAACAAGTAGCCTTGACGACGTCAAATGTTTTCAGTCTCAAAATATCAAAAATTGTTTCTTATGAAGTCTTAAAAATCTTATTTAGCAAAAAATTTTCGTCTTAATGTAAACCAGAGACTAAATTTTAAGGGGGCATAACTGAGGCAATAAGCTCCAGAGACTAAGGATCCAGCCAGAAACTTAGGAGGAGTTGCGTTTAAGCCCTAGAGACTAAGTTTTTAAGGGGCATAACTCAGGCAAAAATCAACGAACCATAAAATCCTTCCTTCATGCACATCTACCAATTGAGGTGATAACACTGACTAAGTTTCAAGAAGATCCAGCCAGAAACTTAGGAGGAGTTGCGTTTAAGCCCCAGAGACTAAGTTTTTAAGGGGCATAACTCAGGCAAAAATCAACGAACCATAAAATCCTTCCTTCATGCACATCTACCAATTGAGGTGATGACATTGACCAAGTTTCAAGAAGATCCATCCAGAAACTTAGGAGTTGCATTGACAAGAAAAGTGGACAGACGTACGGATGGATGGACGGATGGACAGACGGAGAAGATGACGCCAATGTACGTCCGCCTCCGGCAGTGTATAATAAAAACGCAACTCTGGAATTATATCACTCCCTTAATTTTCACTATTAATTTTGCAAGTTTTCAAACCAACTGCGGTTTGTTTTGGCTAATCTCAATGGACATTCACTCAGTTTTGTCTGGACACATAATTATTTCCTGTGACCGAGTCTATACTGATTTCTTGGAGTTCCTAAGAGAGCAAAGAAGTGTTTAAAACTCCTATCTTGATCCCAACATGTAACGTCTAAGAGTGTTCATTTTCAACTGAGCTCCCTCCTTGTTGGTAGTTAAATAGAAGGCAGTCAGATGGACAGAGAATCTCTGCATTTGTTTATTTTTGCAATAAATTAATTTAAGTCTGGAACAGATCAATCCAGTAACTGTCACGAACGAGGAAAATCAGCTTCAAGTTCAACATTTCCGAGTGTTTGTTGTGGTTTTGGGTGGGTGGGGTAACGATGAATTCCTGCTTCTGAACGATTTGTGTCCATATCGTGAGTTTGTTTCTAACTGAACGAACCTTTCCTCCATCAGCGTTAGCGTATATTTCATCGATTATCATGAGGGTTGTCGAGAAAATGGACAAAATGTCGAGTAATACATCGTAGCTTTGAACGTTTTTGGTCGATCGTCGATTTTTCGCTTATCGCCCTTAGAATGACTAATTTCTGCCATTAAACTAACAGAATCGATAAATAACTCGAAGAAATGAAAAAAGTTCCAAGATTTTTCGCCTTATTCCATCCAAATCCGTCGAATGTCTGTCCGAAGCGGTGATTGTCGCCATTTTTAAGATGAAAACCGCCATATTTAAGAAATTTCTCAGGATTTAAGTCAGCTCGGTAGCTATCTTAAATTGTTAGTGAAAAATCGCCGATCTTAGTCAAAAACTTAGTGGAAAATTCGACTTAGCAGAAAATGGAATTATCTTAGTGGAAAATTTTCAACTTAGCAAAATCTTAGAAAAATACTTAGTGAAAAATTAAAAACTAAGAAAATATTGGAAAACTTAGTAAAAAATGCCAAACTAAGAAAAATCTCGAACTAAGATGTTTCGTGGATACGGCCCCTGATCTTCAGCGCTTTTAGCGCTTTGATTACTAAATAGTTTTTAAAGGTCAAATGAAAAGCTCTTTTGACCTTACGTAAATACAAAGAGATGTATTAAAATAATCTGATGCGATATTCAAAATGAAAATAATATATACGATAATGGTAAAATCGACGATTTTCTCTGTTCACACCTGTAGCCCGCTATTGAAACTGACCTGTGACGTCATTGCAGTTATGAATGTATTGACGGAATAAGCAGATCATATAAAATTACAGAACTTCGTTCAACCTATCACAGATTTTTCACAAATTTGTCGTAAAAACGATTGTCTCTAAGAGGTTGCGGCAAGATGCAAGGGTCTAATTCACTTAAAATGTCTCGATGTAGGATTATTAATAGTATTAATTATCCTAATTGATTAGAATCGGGACCCGAAACATTTACTATACACAAAGACATAGAAATATCTTTCGGTGTACTGATTGGTTGTTCTTGCGCATGAATTGTCCGATAACCACGCCCCGTCAGAAGGTAATGAACCAATTAAACGCCTTTTGAAATTTCCGGTGAACTGATTGGGTAAAATTTTGTCAAGTGTCAATTATAATCATGTATAACATTGGAAAACCACGCCCCGTCAATAAACCAAAGTGTAAACAGATGTCATAATTGCTGTAATTAGTAAAATAACTTATTTTGGTGTTCAATGATGAAAACATTTTGTTGTTGTAAAACCAAAATATCGAACTTACAGTTTAAAACAATATTATTGGATTTTGAAAATGTACCCAATATTTTCGTTTACGAAAAAGGCTTGTTGAGCAGCTTCTGATCAGCTATAAACAGATGTTTCAGTACCAAATTCTAAATCTTTCACCAAAGAACGTAAGGCTAGTGCGTAAAGAGTCGACCCTACTCAGATTGCGGACCGAGAAGGTCCGTAAATTGTCCAACTTTGATGATTTTCTTTTACAAGAGTAATTTAGCTATTTGTTCCTTCCCTTGAAAGATTTTTTTATGCGACCTCTGACTGACCCGTACTTGAACCAATCCTTTCATAACATAATTATTTTAATTTTATGGAGTTCCCAGTCGGTCCACTTTCGCGTGACGGGTCACATATAATGAAGCTGAAGTTTAATGAATGGTCTCTTCGAATTTTTGCTCTGAGAAATTATTTCTTGAGTTCGAAGTTAGTGTATAAACTTGAACAGTAGGAAAGCCGGGAAGATTTCTTCCTGTTATAATTTTGTCCAAGGGCGTAAAAACATGACACGCAGTACGCACACGTGAATAAGTAATATATTATTCGTTGAACAATATCGTCGATGATTGATAAATTATCGAATCAACGCAAGTACAGCTTTTTAAAGCTACATTTGCGACATTTTGATCACCCGTCAACATTTTTATTTAGAACATTCTCTCTGGTTTGGCGCATTCTGTCTGTCCTCCTCTCTTTCCCTCTCCCTCTTTTAGTCCTTTTTTCTCTCTTTATATCTTTTTTCTTAATATAAGACATTTAATACAACATTTAAACAGTTTTTCGATATTTACAATATTGTGAAAACTTTTTTGTTGAAAAAAAGAGAAGAAATTTTCCGCTTGACACTTATTACAGCTTGAAATGGTGACCATTTTTTAATATATGAAAATGTTTTGTTTGCCGAAATAAAAAGAAAAAATGTATAAATCTGAAAAATGTTTCAGAAATGATTTTGAAAATAATTGGCATATTAGAAGAATTATCGGTACACAGATTAGCACACGCAGAAAGGGTTACCTTCGGTAAATCATTTGTCATGTGCGCTGTTGTGTAATCGGCAAGATGTCACAATGCTTTCAATAAACAAAACCATCCAGCTACATGCAATTTATAAAATTTTATGACTTAATTAAACACACATTTTATCCTTCAATGATTCAACTGACATGCCGCAAAAAACTAATTTTCAACCACCTAGGCACAACCTTCAATCGACAACGGAGTACCATCAAATTTGTGTTTAATTGAATTTATTTTTTTAATTATTTGTTCATGATATTCATTCGTTATATTTTTGACAAATTCAAAAAAAAGGTGAAAACATGGGTGAACATTTGTGGATTAAAGAAAATGGAAAAATCGTGGAAAGGAAATTTGTACCGACAAATACCCTTATAGTTTGGAGGAATTTCATACCATTTAATTGCCAAAGCCCTGTTGAGTTAGGGTTTTATTCAATGTCTTGATTTAATTTTGCATAATATATTTGATTGACTTTGTAGTAATGTGGTTTTGACCAACCATCAAATGTGTTATGTCAAGCCTTTTTTATGTTTTCTTTTATATATCTGTATAATAAACAAAAGTTGAAGCTAAATGATTGGTCACTGTGAAATATTACTCTTAATTAGATCAAATTGGATTTCCTTCTGAAGTTTTTACCAAATTTACGAAGTGAACAGTCTGAAAAATGCCGATTTTAATTTGTGAGAGAAAAATGTTTATTTTTAATAAGATTACATCGTTACAACGGCGTGAAAACACTCTAACCATGCCATAGTTTCCGACTTACGTTTATCCGGACCTTGTTGTTAGACTCGTGACTAGATATCTCAGATTTAGGGTTTAAAGTAAACATATCTGCAGTTTCCGCTTGCTTAGGTTTAAACTTTGCTGACTGCACAAGTTGATAGCGGTATAACAATATCGAACCTTCGTGTTGTTGTTCGATAGCTGTGATAATAACAAGCGTTCGCATTGTTTACCTTCGAGAGGAATGACTACAATGACGTCACATCCTGTGCGCAAGTGCGAAAATCCGTTTTCGGCCAGGTGAAAATTTCCAATAAATCACGGTCGTTCTTTTGTAAATATTGTCGCTTTGTGTGTGTGTTTTTCGACGCGGATTTTTTATACCTTTTTATTTCAATTAAACTGATTGAAATATATATTTAGTTCTTGTTCGAAAAATAGCTTTTCATTTGATCTTTAACAAAATATTGCGCCAACACCATGTCCTTATGAGCATCTCTTCCGGTTTCTTATCAAAGAGAATTCGTCTTTTTCGTAATCGTCTTTATTATAGGGATGAGTGTCTTTTTCACTACGTTTATAGGGGTATAAAGTGCAATTGCCTTAGCACATGGCAAATAACGCACGTAGGGCGTTATGATTAAGCCATGTGCTAAGGCAATTGCACTTTATACCCCAATAAACGCAGTGAAAAAGACACTCGTCCCTTATAATTGCAATCACCTAGATCGAAGAAACTATTGAAATACTCAGCCAAACATTTAAGCTTCAAGTCTACTCTCTGTGCGTATAAATTACACGATCTATTTTTAGATCGTGTATTGTTTATCTCGCTATCGAAGTGAAATGTCATATAGTAAAACAAATGATACACAAATAAAAGACAATTCGTAGAGGTATTTATGACAACAAAGCTTGTTTCTGCCAAGTTAGTGTATTTTTAAACGAAAACGATGTGGTCGGTCTTAGTTGAAAGGGTTGCTTGAAGGTCTTCGTCGACTCGCTGTTTTCTAAGTTTAGGTCGGCTCAGAATCAGAACTGCATGCTTGTAATAGTAAATTCTTTCGAAAATATATTAATTTATAACAGTTTGAATAGCAATGTTGCGTTGATGATCGGGATCTAGGTTAATTCGAGTTCCTACAACACAGGGCTTGTAGATCGAATTTCGGAGGTTTCCCGAAAGACCTATTGCATTTTATACATAAATAAAGTGCAATGGATTTCCCCACGTGATGCGATTTAAACCAATCAAATTTCTTTATTTTATTGGATTGCAATTATCTGCCTTTAGTGTTAAGGAATGAATAATTGCTCTTTCAGAATAGAGGATTGGTGTTTTGCCTAACCTTATTGGCAATTTGCATTGTTTAATTAGCAATAGATATGACGCTTCATGTTACAGTCCTTGTGGTCAAAAACTGGTATTACCTCTGAATGAAGGATAAACATTTTTGAAGCTGGATAACTACTCTTCACCTTTACATTGAAAAGAAAAATAGATCTTGCGTCTTCTGAACTGCAATGGATAAGTCGTCAATATGATTAAATATTTTGATCGTGAAATTCGCCGATTGTGAATATTTTCCCTTTCTATATGACTGATGCGTTTTTTTTTTCTTTCACGTCAAAACATTATCAAAGTGCAATAATACTTCATGGTTAAATAATCCGGAACATTCTGTGAAAGTTTCATTTAGATAAACCCAGAAATATTAGATAATTAAACATCAATTAGCCGGTTTTCCATGACGCGGCATGATATAACAAAAGCGCGATAAAGTGCACATGGCCTTATGATAAGGAACATTCCGGTAAATCCATCCATAAACAAGGGGTTGAACAAATAAGGTTTTTTTTTTTTACATCTATATCCCCATTTACCATGACGTGATACAATGCCGCCAAACAGTGACATATACACCAAGCCAAACGATATCACACATTCTTTGACAGTTTTAATGCAAATCCATTAATAACTGGCGGATTAACAAGTATACTTGTATAAACAAGGAAATTCATATGAAGGCTCTCTTTTTTTCTGACGGCACATCATCAGAAACATTCTGTGAAAGATGCGTGAAAATCCGTACATAAATGAATGGTGATGTTTAAAATGAATAGACGTACAGACGGACCGATGCAAAATGATACCAATATACGTTTACCTTCAGTGGCAGATAATAATAATCATTATATGATACCCCTTAATGCTCGGTTTCATTTGGCAAAACTATTGACAATAATTTTTAAATAGTCTTAAATAAAGTTTATTTACAATAATACTGTCGAATTGATCATGTATTGACGACATTAAACATTGAATTATATTTTGATTAAATTTTTATTGTCAATTTCATTGTGGTGTATTTGTTGCTTTACACGAAGCACTCTTCTCTGGCACCTCAAAGTCCCCTACCGGCCGAATAATATATTACATAAGTCCTACATCCGTATCCTATACTAAAATCAATCGACTTGACTAAAACGTGTTCTTTAACCCATTTAAATGCTAACTCGCGTATCAAAAGTATGCTTAGTACACACAAGCGATTAGGGAAAAAAATAACTCAAATTGCCATTTCCGAGTTTTCCTTCATGTCGAGCTTCCATGTCTTCCATAAAAAAGAACCAACGGACCGGAACGAACTTGAAAAGACGTATAAACGGAATATAACAAAATATCTTTAAAAAATATAGTCGTACGGTTAACAGCATCGTTAAATTGACAAGGTGAATGATTTTGGAATGAAATTGAAGCAGTAGGAAGAATGGCTTTTTAGTGCAAAATAATGGAGATAATCCAATAGCGCTAATTTTGTTCTGGATGTACAGAAAAGGCGATATTTATTGACTTCCTTTAGTAAAACATGCATTCCAAGTTCTATAAATAGCTTCCCATCTCCTTAAGAATCAACTACACGCATATAAGCTCAATTATGTCAGTGAAATAGCAATTTTTCTATAGCTTTATTCATTTTTTTCAAATAAAGTTGTTGATTTTTTTTTAATGATTTTGGAGCGTTTTTGAATAGTTTTGATTGGATGTTTGGAATGAATGAATGGAGCGCTGAGTAAACAATTTAGAATGGTTTTGGTTGAGATAAATTTCAATTTCACCATGTCACTAAACTGTACAAGCTTAAAAAATGGAATATCGAACATGACTTCATTATAATTATCGTCTTAGTTTACCATTATCATAAAATCGGCTTACTCTTAACTCCCAACATCTTGCCTCAGAGTATACTGTATCATAAAATGTGACATTTCCAATTCTAATTTCCTCCAAACATTGATATTTTTACATATTTTACAGTGAAAATCCATTTTCCTTTGAGAATAAAACGTATACTTTTCATGTAGTTCAATTCTTTGAAATTTATGCATGATTTGTCAATAATACTGAGCATATTGTGTAGTTTAAATCAAATTCATCTCAACTCTCTAAATTAAATTCAATTTTCTCATTTAACCATAACTGACATCTTTCATCTCTTATCATAATTACGTCTTTGGATTGCTTGACTAAATGTTTAAACTTTGCAGCATCCTGATTATCTTATTTTTTAGTGATAATTAGTAAAAAATACAGACCATTGTTGCACCTGTCTTTCTTTGTTTACCTCCAAATTCTGGTATCCTCCGAGTTCCCTGCATCGGGTTACCCCGGGTGTGCAACTGATTTAATAAAATAATTGTTATTTTTACTATGATGATTGGACGTTACAAGCTAATAAATAGGACCAGCCTAATCTATAACGTCAATGGCGTAATGTAACCCATATGTATACGAAAAGACTCTTTTTTATGGCTGCTCCCTTATTATTCCCGAGGCTATTACGAGTTCCGTGGAATCGCAGGGGGTGTCAAAACACAGGTAATTGTTTCATAGTGTGAGTTTTGTATGACCCGTCACGCGAGAAGAGACCATCTGGATAGTGCGTAAAGTCTCGACACTAGTCAGACTGCGCGGGTTCGCAGATTGACTAGGATCGAAACTTTTTGCACTTTGCTAAATTTCTAAATCTAGAATGATCAATCTACCTTCTCGTATTTTTTTTAAAATGCGATCTCTGGTTGACCTGTACTGGACCAAATCCTTTTGTCAAACATTTGTTTTAAAAAATTCCCAGATGGTCCTTTTTTGCATGACGGGTCACATATAGGACAAGGTTTCCAACTTGTCATTGAAATTTTATTTTACTGTTTCCTATCAGGCGTATTAGATTGTCGTTTATTTTATCGTTTTTCTGATTTTTTTCTTGCCGTTGATATCAGAAGGAGTAACATCGGCCAGATATTATGAGAATTACAGCCGTTTAACCTTTAAAAAATTGTCTTTTTTTCTTTTTTTTTTTTTTTTTTTTTTTTGGAAAAAAAAAAAAAAAAAAACATCACTAGCTTTGGATTTTGATGACGCAGTTGTTTAAATCTATGGATTTTCATAGGTTGAAAATATCTGAGTTTCTAAACATACTAATAAAAAACATGAACAAGGGAAATCTTTAATAGAAAGAAATAAGCCGAATAGAAAAAAATATTAGAATACATGTTATTTTTTTCCTTGTAGATAGCCTAAAATTAGTGTTTGCTGAGTAGCCAATAACGAGATTTTACTTAGCGTGGTTCATATTCACGGTCTTTGGTGGTTTTCATAAAAATGTTATACTATTCGAACATTTGAGCCTCTGTTTCTTTCAGGTCCGATTTTTATCATATAAGTTAGATAGAGAGATAGATATTCTTTATTGTCTCCATTTAGGAGAGAATGCACATGATACAAACAGAAACGGTTACAAATACACACATATATACAATCATACATACAAAGTATATAAACAATCAAATATACACTTATGAAACAAACAGATACGTTATATAACGTTTAAAACACACATCCTGTGTTGAAATGAATGTCAAAATAAAATGAATTAATAAGTACTGTTTAAGACATTCAGGAGAAGGAGTTGGATACATTAGCTTATGTAATAACCTATAAGACAAAATCTGGATTGTGAAACAATTGCCTGTGGTAAAAACATCAACTTCTCGCTCAACATGGCATTGAGTTAGACAAACCAGAAATGATTTAAACAGCCCACACAACCATTGATCACAAAATGTAACGTTTTACTCACAGGCATTTTTTTAATGTGATTTTCCATGAAGGTTATAATATAAAACATAGTCGTATACAGTAAATAACATCGTGAAATTGACATTCACTCCAATCAAAACCATTCTAAATGACTCACTCAGCGCTCCAATAATTCATTCCGAACACGCACTCAAACCATACAAAGGTGCTAAAAATTGTTCAAAAACATTTAGAAATCGTCCCAAAATTTTACTGGCTAGTGTAAGTTTTTAAGGGTCTTAATTATTAGTCCGTGAAGGCTCAAACATTCAAAATCAGGTATATTCTAAATAAGGGAAGTAATGAATATCGGTAATTTTGTCAAATCTGGACTAAATTAGCGATAATGGATTACCTCCCGTAAAATTAACTCAAAACTCGCTCCACATAATCATTCAATATCATTTCCAATTCATTTCACAATCATTTATCTTTTTCATTTTCGCGATGTTATAAACTTTATTCTAACTTATGTGACCAAATTGGATTTAGATAACAGCGTTTTGTCATCTAGATCATAATAGTCTATAGTAAAGCAACAAAGAATTATCTCCTTTTTAACCCTTTGCTGTTTAATCCCTGGTTTTTACGTGCCTGTGATTTTATGGTTGAGAGAACATTGTGAAAAAAAGAAGAAATTGCTTCTGACAAGCAATTTCTTTTTTTTCCACACTAATTTCTACCCTACAGAATGGTTATTTTTCAAATTAAATCCACTTTAAATTTTCGTCTGCAAAACCTTTGAATTTAAACAGGTCCAAAATTTTATAAAACAGGAAAGTGTTAAGTCGCCATTCGTCAGAATTGTCGACTTTTTGCGGTCGCTGAAGTTAAAAGTGAGGTTGGATCTACTTTTTCACGTAATTTGTATTTGCTGTATATGGTTACACTCCTGTCTGTTTTGGCCGTGTTAAATTATATAGTAAATTGGCACATTTTCACAGTCTGTAGCTCATTTAAAAAACAAATTAGGGCTAAATAACTTAGTGCGGCTTAAAGAGCGTCTTATGCTCTTGAAATTCATCTCCAGAAAACAGTACCTTGAAGGATAAAAAATTTCACAATTTTTCATTGCGCCAACTATCCTAAAAATTCTCTTGGTAGTACGCAGACTTGGGTACCTCCATCAAAGGTCAGGCTCCAACAAAAAAATAGTTCGCACCTAAGTGCTTTTCATCTCATGCATGGAATGTAACAGAGGTCTCGCACTTAGCTGAACCTCATTTCAAGCACTTAACTCTTACTCTTACTTAAAGATTAAAACATCATTTTTTTCTAACCGGACTATTTTAGGGTACAACGACCTCGGAAGTAATTCAAGACCGGAGCGGATCCATATTCCAGGGGTAAATAACTACCTAAAAATAGTGCAGAGATCGAGTACGAATATTTCTAAGCAGATTTATCGATTGCATTTCCCTATAATATATGACACTATAATTCATTATTTTCTTGGTCTCCTAGGTTAAATATATGTGACCCGTCACGCAAAAAAGGGACCATCCGGGAACTCTGTAAAATAAATATTTGAAAAAGAGATTTGGTCTAGCATAGACTAACTAGAGGTCGCATTTCAAAAATTCTATGACTGGAAGGTAGATTGAACATTTAAAATTCAGAAAATAAGCCTATTTCGAAAAGTTTCGCCCCTAGTCAGTCTGCGCAAACCGCGTAGTCTGATTAATGTCGACACTTTACGCACTACCCAGATGGTCACTTTTCGCGTGACGGGTCACATATATTGAGAGAGAGGGAGAAACTGTGAGAGAAAGAAACGAATTTTTCCTGTATATTATCCTACTTTTAGGAGTGACCTCACTGGAATTTTCCTCCGAGGGTCATTTAATGGTAAAAGTAGATCCTTTAAACAAAGGAGTGGGACATAGAAACGTTATTTTTAAGTGTTAAAAAGTAATCCGTGCGCTCATTTTTGTCACTTTCACCTAGTTTTGCATCTTTTCTTTCATTCAACGCTTGAGTTGACCTTCTCCGTGTACGATTTCCTTTGCGAAGGGACTGATAACGGGTGGGTGTCGAACCCAAAGTGACTGTCCTCTTCATAGGTGGAAAAAAGACGGTACCTCTACTTAAGCTTGGATAGCGGAAAAGTTGAAGGGGGTTTTCCTATTTTTTTTCCTACTTAAATGTAGGACATTGAATGAAGATGAAGGGCTAAAGAGGTCAAAGGCCAACCTTTCGGTGGAACCTACCACAGCACTGGAAAAGAGTGCAATTTTATAAAGAAAAAAGAAGGCCAAAAATCCGGTGAGGTCTGACCTTTACTTTCTATTTTCAACTCACAGGCACGTTTGATTTATGTTTCTTACGTGCTCTGTTTTTGTTTAGGAATTGTTTTTTGTTATTTTCGATTTTCGAGTAGAAAAGGTCTGCGAAAAAACAAAACCATATTAAGTTTTCACTTGTCATCATTTTTTTTCTTTTGATTATTTATGCGATAATGGCAAAAAAATAAAAATAAGGCAATGATAAAAATTTTCGATTAACTAGAACTGTCGCAGAGCGGACCTTTACCCCCCATAAGCACTTTGTCAGAATGCAAGCGCTATTAGTGTAGGATGTGTTACTGTCATATGAAGAATCTGCGCGAAGTTTCATGATTCTAGGTCGCTTGGTTTTTTGAGTATGAGTCCAGAAATGAAAATTGAACCAAGGAATAAATGTGACCTTGACCTTTGACCTATAAGACCCAAAAACGATAGGCCACTTCCTAGGGTCATAAGCAACATTTGTATAAAGTTTCATGATTCAAGGTCGCTTTGTTTTTGAGTTAGAGTCCGGAAACAAAAATTGAACAAAAATTGACAGTGACCTTGACCTTTGAATTAGCTAATCTAAAAGCAATAGGGCACTTCCTTGGGTCAAAAGCAACATTTGCATGAAGTTGCATGATTCATAGTCGCTTGGTTCATGAGTAGGAGCCCTGAAACGAAATTTGACCGTGACCTTGACCTTTGTAACCTAAAAACGATAGGGCATTTCCTTGGGTCATTAGCAACATTTGCATAAAGTTTTATGATTGTTGGTCACTTGGTTTTCAAGTTCGAGTCCGGAAACGGTAAATCTTGCCTACTCCCTCCCACTCCTTAAAAAGGTCAAAGTGACATAGCTCTTAAACTAATGACTGGATCAGGATGAAAATTGCAGGTACACATTATATGATAGGATTACTTACCGAATTTGGTAACACCCCTTATGGTTACTGAGTTTTGCAATTTTAAATTTTGACTACTCCCCCCCTCCTTAAAAAGTTCAATGTGGCATAACTCTAGAACTATTGACTGGAGAAGGATAAAAATTGCAGGTGCAAAGCTTCATATGATGGGAAACAACCTGATAAAATTTAAGCAAAATTGGCCAAAACTGTTGGAGGAGAAGAGGACACAAAATTATGTCTACGGACGGACGGTCGGACAGACGGACGGACAACCTGATTCCAGTATACCCCCCATAACTCCGTTGTGGGGGTATAATAACGATAAATTATTTCTGACTTCAAGCACACTAATCGAGTTGTTTTGATTTACGTATTTAGTATCCGCTCTGGTCTTGAATTACTTACAAGGTCGTTGTACCCTAAAATAGTCCGGTTAGAAAAAGCGGTGTGCTCCTTTTGCCACATCGTAACAATTAAGTAGCGATCTGTATAAGGATCAGGCAGATGCAAGTTAAATGCGAGAAAGTGGTATATCACAAAATCGCACTTTTAATTTATTTTCTGATACATTTCTATGCAAAAATAATAAATTTTAAGTTAAAAATTAAATATTATTTCATAAGAAGGAAATTAGATGATTTATATTTTTCGCGGTGTTCTTACTTTTTCCATTCAAATCCATGTTAAAAGATCGATTTTTAAGGTAAAAAATTAGCCTTCAGCAACAGCAAAAATCTCAATAAGGTAGTATCAGAAATAGTCAAATACCTTGACTAAAAGAATATGTTTTCAAATCTCTGTGCAAATTAAAAAATAAAGAGATATTTCGTTTTTTTGCGGACCTACCCTAAAAGCAGTAGTTACCTCCTTTCATATAATTTAAGTGGAAACCTTTACCCAAGATTTAGGAAGTTAGAGTAGCCTCCCTTCCAAAATGGCTGCTTCCATCATAAATAACTGTCAGAGTGCTCATGATTACCTGACTTTTCATCAACTACATGTGATTAACAGGTCTGTTCCCGAAAGTTTGCCTTAAATTAACGTTAGAATGACATTTCTCATCGATTGAAAAACCTAAACTCAAATGAATTAAGGCACATAAAGGAAATGAAGCTGATATTTTACCATATAGTGATTGTTCACGTTTGACAGAGATGAGTGGAAATTGTTATTCTTCATCGTTTTTGAGGATCAATTTAAAGAAGTAAAGATACACGTTTAGGGCCACAGCAGAGGGAACAGTTCTTCATACTTGATGAATAACTTGCAGCTAATTGGACCAGGTATTGTGTTTGCATTCTTTTAGCTTAAGGCTGACCAGCACTTTTATGATATGCACCTTTTTTTCAAAACCATGATGAAACATCCAATCTCTGGTGGGGTATTTGATCCCTGTTGATGCAAGAGTAATCAAACCGGTCTCTTGGTGGATACCAAATATAATCCTAGCATTCCTCAACAGGTAGATGTTTGTTTGTTTGAGTGGGGTTTTACGCTTTCAGTTATATCAAGGCGGAATAAGAACCTAACTATGGATTCCAGGTATTTCTCACACCAGTACCGTCATCACACTCTTTCCTAGCCTCCGGCTGCTATCTTTCATAGGTCTACATTTTTGACCCATTGGTTGGAGACAAATAGTCGGAAAGGATGGTGGCCTCTTTGGGGGATCAAACCTTGTATTTCTCACACCAGTACCATCATCAAACTCTTTCCTAGCCTCCGGCTGCTATCCTTCATAGGTCTACATTGTTGACCAATTGGTGGGAGACAAATAGTCGGCAAGGATGAGGGCCTCTGTCGGGGATCAAACCTGGGACCTCTAGTTTGACAGTCCCATGCTCTACCAACTGCACTATGATAGTGGCTCCCTCATCAGATAGATTTTGTTTTTAAGTTTTCAAATTATTTTTTTGTAAGTGCTTGCAAAAACCATATACTGATGGTACTCAGAGTTTTACCCTTTTTTCTATCATAAAAAGACCCCGGAGCAGGGACTGGAAGCCCCTGACATATCAATGAATTTTTGTTAAAGTTGATGGAGATTGTGCCTGGTTGTGTAGTTGGTCAGTTTGATAAAGCAATACTTGTCTAGCTGTGAATGTACCATTCTTTTCTCTTCTCTTTCAGGTTCATGTACTTGAAATAATCTGTTTCAAGTTAAAATATCAAGGGATAAGTCTTTGCTACAGTATAGTTGGATGAGTTTTCTTCAAAATATCTTGATGCCTAATCATCTATATGCAGTTTTTTTGGTTAGTACATAATGTTATTTTTATTTATGGCAGTGGCCTATAAAGGGAAAGCATTTAGGAGGGGATTCGTTTGGACACTGTCTATACTTTTTTTGTAGGAGAGTTTACTCAAAATTATTTGGAAATAATTGTTATAAAATTAACTCATGATTCATATTCAATCAGAAAGAAATACATTTTTTTTACACAAACTTAAAAAAGGCATGCCAGGATTAATATTCTCAGTCTTCAAAATAAATATAAGACATTAGTTAGGATTGACACAGTCTTGTGAGGAATATACATGTATATGATAATGATTGTATAATGATGCTCAGTAAAACAGTTTGTATCTGTTATAAAATGCAAAACCAGCATAAGACTTAAAGTGTTCACTTTTCACAGTTTTCAAATCCAGTTCAGTCTAAATCTTTTATACCCTACTATTTTGGTCTTATTTAATGTGATGGGTAACATGTTTTAATGAATTTGGTTATTTTGATTCAAAGGTTGTAAAATTATGTACTGGTAGTATGTAATGCCCAACTAGCAGTATTTTCATAAAATGAAAAAGAATATATTTAATTGCTGATGAAAATAAAAAAATATTGAACTGAACTTGAACTTCAAATAACATGATAAAAATGCTATAATAATGATCGAAGAGGCTAGATTAAAGCTATTCTGACCCATCACATGGAAGTGGATACAATATGAATTAAGAAAAGTATCAACACTGCTCAGGCAGCACTGAATATGTAGGCTAAGCAGAGTCAAAACTTTCATTCTTGGTAGACTTTTTAATCTTAAATGATAACTTAGTCTTTAAGTATGTTGACAGTGATGACTTCTGCTGGATTTGATAATCTTTTCAGATATTTGTTCCATCCCTTTCTGAATATCTCACTTCACTGTCATTGACTATGGTTTATATCATCCCAGTAATGTTTAAAATCAACACATGCAATAAACACTATACTGTAATACCTTTTGATAGGATCAATGAGTAAAAAATATGATCAAGAATAAATCAAGGACCAGTCTGATCAAATTTTGTTGTTGATACTGTTTGACTTTTAGGAATACTCTCATTTCAATGTCTTTACAGGTTCTTAGTACTATCCTACTGCCTTCGCCAATGAAAATGGTAGAAAATATCAACAGAAATGAAGGATTACCCCCTCCCCCTAACAACTATGACCACTTTCATTACCCAGGATTGTGTAGATTTATAAATAGAAGGACTTACTATTTTTCTTGGTAAAAAGGAACTGGTTAAATAAAAAAGTGACAAAGTGGCCATTTGAATTAAGATTATTTGATTGCTTATATTTGCTATGATTATTTACTTTTTACATCACAAGCATCAGTTTTTAAAAACAATTTACTGATTTATGCGATGTAAAAAAATAATTTTCATTCTATCCTTACTTTTTCCCAATCATTATTGATTATATACAATGTATATATGATTATATTGAATAATGTAGGAAGGAAGTAATTACATTTAACAAAATTTTTATTCTTTGCTACAAATTTTAACATCCATCAATTTCCACAGTTTAATTATAGTAAATCTTGCTTGAGCAACCATTTCTAATAAGCGACCATTTTTATTAAGGTCCATTCTTAGCTCCACTGCCTGAAGGTCACAGGGGATAATGTAATGGCATTGTGTCCGTCTGTCCATCCGTGCATCCGGTCGTAAACTTTTTCTTTAAAAATCTTCTCCTCAGAAACTACTGGATGAATTTCAATTAAACTACACAGGAATGATCCTTGGGTGACCCTCTTTCAAAGTTGTTAAAGAAATTTTGATCCAATGAAAAACATGGATTTAATGGGCGTGGCCAATTTACAAATATGGTAAATTAAATTTTACATTAATGATCCTTGTATGACCCTTTATCAGTCTACAAAAAATTGTTGTGATCGGATGGAAAATATGTATTTTATGGGCAGAGGTCAACTCTCTATATGGTTTAAAGTGGAAACTTTGAAAATCATTTTCTCAGAATGTAACAGGTGGAAATCAACCAGATTTCACTAAAATGATCATTGAGTGACTCTTTATCATTCTACCAAAAGTTATTTTGATCGGATGAAAAATATGTATTTTTTGGTGGAGGTCATTTCTCTATATGTTTTATAGTTGAAACTTTCAAAATCATTTTCTCAGAATGTAACTGATGGATATCAACCAAACTTCAATGGTATGATCCTTGGGTAACCCATTATCATGTAGCCAAAAAATATTGTTATTGGATGAAAAATATGTCTTTAGTCTGCATATTTGGAATGGTGTTTTGTCTAATGCTTATCTATTGAAAGATATCAAAGAATTGTTCCTAAAACAAATAATTGCCCTTTTGCCTTTTGGGCTTCTTGTTTTCTAAAAAAAGAAGATGTGAAACACAAATGCCCCTGTAACAGCATTTTTCCCCAAATATTGACCTTGACAGATGACCTTAACCTTTAAGCATGACCTTGACTTTGATACCTACAGATGTACATCACTGAGATCTTTCAACTTGCCAATTATGAGACGGCGTATCTATAATATGCTTGAATAAACTGAACAATGAAAGTTTTTTGTCAATGTTTTTAAAGAAGTTTGACCTTGACAGATGACCTTGACCTTGTCACATGACCTTGACTTTGATGACCAGGTGATGCGTATCATCGTTCCAAATATGAACCTTGCATCTTGAATAGGCTTGAAGATTTTGGCAATGTTAAGTTTTTTGGTAAAGGTTTTGAGTTATTTGACCTTGACAGACGACCTTGACCTTGTCACATGACCTTGACTGAGATAACCAGCAGATGCGTATTGTTGAGGTCTATCATCATGCCAAATATGAATCTTGTATCTTGTATGAGCTTGAAGATATTGGCAATGTTAAGTTTTTGGGTTAAGTTTTTGAGATATTTGACCTTGAAAGGCGACCTTGACCTTGTCACATGACCTTGACTTTGGTATCAGCAGTTGCGGATCATTGAGATCTATCATCATGCCAAATATGAGCCTTGTTTCTTGAATAGGCTTGAAGATATTGGCAATGTAAAGTTTTTTTGGTTAACTTCTGCAGACAGAAACAGAGAGAGAGAGAGAGATAGAGAGAGAGAGAGAGAGAGAGAGAGAGAGAGAGAGAGAGAGAGAGAGAGAGAGAGAGAGAGAGAGAGAGAGAGAGAGAGAGAGAGAGAGAATGAGAGAGAGAGAGAGAGAGAGAGTAAGAGAGAGAGAGAGAGAGAGAGAGAGACAGACAGAGACAGAGATAGACAGAGAAACAGAGAGAGAGATAGACAGAGAAACAGAGAGAGAGAGAGAGAGAGAGAGAGAGAGAGAGAGAAAGAGAGAGAGAGAGTTACGAGATTTCTTTAGCCCACTGACCGCTTATACTATTAATTTTCATACTTGCAAACTTGATACCCATCCCAGCGTAGCCCCTGTGTTGCACATGGGTCAGGTTCTTGAAAAGTGCGGTAATATTTTGCAAATATTTTGCCAACATTTGCGAACGTTTTCAATTGTCCTGCGTTCTGAATGACAAAGCGGAGCAAAGAATTGGCTACTTATACCCCGCTTTTCACGTGCAAAGCCCGGGGATAAAATTGGCAAGCTGTTTGCTCCGTTTTGTCATCGTGAACGCAGGACAGATGAAAACGTTCGCAAAAATAAATGTTCGCAAACTATTCGCGAAATATTACCGCACTTTTCAAGAATACCCATGTACAACGCAGGGACTCCTTCCAAATGTTCAAAAACGTTGTCGAAACCTAGAAGCTTGGCAATTTTTATCGCGCTTTCAGCTTAATTCCTAAAACCCAGTTTCTTTAATGGATCTACGCATTTCAAAAGTTTGATTTTTGATATACTTTAATGCCGCTTTCAATAATGTTTCAGTCATAACAGTTTATTTGCCTCTATTTTCTTCTTTTTCCCCCGAATCCAGCTTCGCGTATTCATACAGTGTGATGAGATTTTTATTTTCATACCTCCATGAAATCAACAAATAAATCTCTTCATATCTTATAATTTTATATCGTGAATCAATTAACGAACATTTTTATCCATAACTTAGCATATTTTTTATAGGACTACTTTCAGAGAAAGCTTTCAAAATTGCTGCGTGCTCTAAATTATTTTCATCGAACAATGAAACCAATCTTTAAGCCAATCAGAATGCTCCTATCTTGATGAACACAACTAAAATCAAATAATTTGAGGATATTTTTTAAGCACTACATGACTGCCTAGAATACCAAATTTATTATTCATCACGCACACATAAAAAATGGTGAAATTGACATGGATTCAAAACCATTCTAAATCGATCATTATGCGCTCCATTCGTTCATCCCAAACACTCGCTTAAACCATCCAAATACGCTTCAAAGATAAGATCAACAACTGTATTTTCAAAAAAAAAAAAAGAAAAAAAAATAGAAAAAACACAATTTCTCTACCTAATTTAATTTCATAAGCGTCTGATTGGTTCATATAAAACTATTTATTGAACTTTACATGCATATCTTATCAAATCAAAGGAATACATATTGCTGATTTTGTTTATCTTGGGCAACATAAGCGATGATTTTTTATTGCCCCCCCCCCTTTACTTAATTCAAAACCCACTCCCCTCTCAATTCAATTTCATTCTAAAATAATTCCATTATTATTCAACTTGTCAGGTTCATGATGCTCTTAACGGTTTGATATAGACTCCCTCATTTTTCTACTGGACGGGGTGAGTTAAGATGATGTGATGTTGATCTTTGTGAGCTTCTTGCCCCATCCACTGTGGATGTTTTAAAAAAGAAAAGTGCAATTTAATTTCATATTTAATTAAAGAGCATCTTACACTTTTCAACTTAAATCTGAATTAAAATCTTTATTTGAACATAATTTGTCTCAATCTTACAGTGATGTATTTTCTTACTGTGTGTTTAAATTTTTGTTAAAATTTGTTTAAGTAAATTAGACAAGTGCAATCTATATGCTGAGATGATGGCTAAATTCTTTCAGGGGAGAGAGTCGCTGCTGGAATGTTGTAATATCTTTCAGTAGTTGTTTCCCTTGAGAGAATGGAAAACGAGACATAGATGCAAATGCGAGCGAGTTTCGAGAGCCCGTTATCTTTTATCTTTTTCAAAGTAAAATTTATCTTTAAGGAAGTGGACCCGTAAAAGTTCCGCAACGTTTCGGAATTAATGAACTTTAACAGTGTTAACCAAGGTTTCCTATTGATTAACATAAGGAAACCTCGGTAAACATTTTGAAAATTCATGATTGCCGAAATGTTGGGGATCTATTGCGGTTCTACTTCCTTAATTACAAGTTTAGTTACAAGTTTAAGTCATCATGACTTAGGCCAACGACCCATATTACAAATATTCTTTCAATCCTATCCTATTGTTGGCATGTTTGCAAATTTGATATATGATAAACAGAGAATTCAGACTCATTTAAACTTGTATACCTGTATCCGTTTTTCTTTACAATTTATATGCATGCTTTGTATTATTGTCTTATAGATATGTGTTCTAGTCGGTGTAAGAAGCTAAACAGAGTTTATGTTATTTGTTATGTATATCCGACTCTTAAAAGAAAAAAATACTTGACTTACTTGAAATGATATCGCGCGGCTTGAGCACCTGATAATGGATTCCTGGTAATTATCGCACAAGAACGATCATTAAATTCTTTCCTAGCCTCCAGTTTCTATCCTTTATATGTCTAAGACCAACAACCCATAGGTAGGCGATAAATAAAACAAATCGTGAATGCCGCCGTCTGGGATCGAGCCCGTGACTTATGATCGACAATATGACGCGCTATCAACTGTCCTTTGACCCCGACCCAGAGAGTTTGGAATAACCAGCGTTAAAGATGGAAATGCCGCCGTCATAGCGCAGTTGGTAGCGCGTCGGACTGTCAATATAGAGGTCCTGGGTTCGATCCCCGACGGTGGCACTCATCCTTTCCGACTAAGTGTTTACCATCAAAGGGTTGAAAATCGTATAACCCCTGTGGGATATTAGCTGGAGGCTAGTAACGGGTACAACGGTAGTACTGGTATGAAAAAGACAAAAGATCCATTGTTTGGTGCTCCAGTCTCCGAGATATATCTGCTATAATGTTGAAAGCGGCGTTAAAAATTTATTCAATAATTCAATCAAGATGGAAACTTTAGCGATTCTGTTTACAAATGTTATCCTGTTTTGCACGTGAGCACGTGCAAAATGGGATAACAATAACAGATTCGCAAACATCTTTTTATCCTGCCTTCGTTAAGGATAACAAAAATAGTGCAAACTGTTTGCAAATCATAACCCTCTTTGCACGTAGACTTAAGTGCAAAGCGGGGTGTAATTCGCAAACAGTTTACAACGTTTTGTAATCCTGAACGTACTTGGCTATTCAGGGTCGTCTGACTAATCGATCCGATCGTCAATACAAGTACTGCGTTTAGAGTGGCAAAGATGGGCAAATTGTTTGCAAATACACCGCTTTGCACTCTGGGTATAATTGGAAAAAGTTTGCACTATATGGACACCCCAGGCGCCGCAAAAAGTTTGCAATATGTAGCCATTACGAAATTTACCGTTTGCACTCGTAATCTCTCTAAATTTGCTAATTTTTAGGCTAACCGTCACGATGCATTTTGACGGCAACAGATTAAATAGAATAATTGTTATTTTTACGATGATGACTAGACGTTGCAAGCAAATAAACAGGACCAGCCTAATCTATAACGTCAATGGCGTAATGTTAACCATATGTATGCGAAAAGACTCGTTTTTATGGCTGCTCCCTTATTATTCCCGAGGCTATTACGAGTTCCGTGGAATCGCTGAGGGTATCAAAACACAGGCAATTGTTTCATAGAGTGAGTTTTGTCTAATCTGTTAGTATATGTGACCCGTCACGCGAAAGAGACCATCTGGATAGTACGTAAAGTCTCGACACTAGTAATATCGGCCAGAGGGTATCAAAACATAGGTAATTGATTCATACTGTGAGTTTTGTCTAATATGTTAGTATATGTGACCCGTCAAGCGAGAAGAGAACATCTGGATAGTGCGTAAAGTCTCGACACTAGTCAGACTGTTCGGGTTGCGCCGACTGACTAGGATCGAAACTTTTGGCACTTTGCTGAATTTCTGTTTCTAGAATGATCAATCTACCTCCCTGTAAAAGACTTTTTTTTTAAACTGGACCAAATCTCTTTTTATGCCCCCGATAGGGAGGCATCATAAATTTGACTTGTCCGTCCGTCCGTCTGTCCGTCTGTCCGTCCGTCCGTCATTCCGTCCAAAAACTTTAACATTGGCCATAACTTCTAAATCAAAGCGGTGTCGGGGGCATTGTCATCTTACAGTGACAGCTCTTGTTCAAGCATGTTTTTAAAAGGTCCCCAGATGGTCCTTTTTTGCATGACGGGTCACATATAGGACAAGGTTTCCAACTTTTCATTAATTATTATGGCGCGCGAACAGGGTCAAAAGTCAGAATACCGCTATACCTACAAAATAATGGAGGTATACCCCTAATATTATATCGGTATACCGATAAAAATGAGGGTAGACCTATAAAATGAGGGTAAACCCATAAAAAAATGGGAGTATACCGATAAAAAATGGAGGTTTACCGATAATTTATAGGTACACCCTCATTATTTTTGACCCCTTCCAAGAAAATCTCATTATCCAATCAGAATGCGCGTTACATCCCGACTTTTCGGTACACTCCGTACTTTTCTGCGGCGCTGGTTTGTTTACACTGGAGACCGCCAAGCGGTTTTTTTAACCCCGAAGAATCAATTAAACTGGCATTTCAACAACAATTTAAGAAATTACGGTAAGCATTACAGTTTTTTTTAAACCTTTTCGCGATAACACTTTGTTAAACGTCGCAAAGAGAATTTGTATCAATGAAAAACTGAATTCGCCCCATCGAATTTCGTTCCAATCTAGACAGTGACATATGATAAAATCACACAAACCTACTGTTGAGCAACAGAGATAAATTATATAATCATAGGTTTAACCTATAGACAGGGAAAGTAATTTGAAGAAAGAATAATTCTTTATTTACTCACTTAATCAATTTTAGCTATCGAATTTGAAAATAAAGCTCCTACACCCCAACCTTTGCTGTATCGACCCGCATGAATGATGCATCAATTTCAATATTATGTGTCTGTCTGTTCCCAACCCTCTTTCTTTTTTTCGCTTGAATGGGGTTATGCGAACAGAACAAAGAAACTAGAATCCTTTGTGTACCTTTATCTACACTGAAGCCGCCGTCATAGCGCAGTTGGCAGCGCGTCAGACTGTCAATCTAGAGGTCCTGGGTTCGATTCCCGAACGGTGGCACTCATTCTTTCCGACTATTTGTCTCTCACCAATGGGTTGATAATCGTAGACCTATGTGAGATAGCAGCTGGAGGCTAGGAAAGAATGTGATGGTTGTACTGGTAAGAGAAATACCAGGAATCCATTGTTAGGTGATCCAGCCGCCGCGATTTAACTGAATTAATGTTGAAAGCGGCGTTAAACTCCATTCAATCAATTTTCTACACTGAAGATATTTTCCATGGAAAAAATAAGTGCAGTTATAATGTGAAATTCACTTCCCCAGGTGCTGTACAAAACATGCACATGACAAATATTTTGCAGAAGACCAAATAAGCTATCCAATTCAATGGCTTTTTGCTTTTCCACACTAATAAGTGCTTTTCCTCACTTATTTCTAGACTGAGGCTCAGGCACAGTCATTTAAATAAGTGCTAAGATAGGAAGAAATAAACCTAATATGAGTGATAGATACTCAAATACAATTCTTACTGTTTTTTTCCTCTTAAAAATTTAAAGGGGGGATGGGGGTACTTTCAATATGGATGCACTTAATATAGAAATTGCTTCAGATCTAAATCCTAAAGAATTTGATTCCAACAAGATGTTGGCCAGCTATTTTAGCTGTATTTACAATTTTTCAAAGAATCGAACTGCAAATTTTGTTATAGATTTCATTTTTTTCCAGTCTTAACTGGGAATATTGCTAAAAATTTCATCTCTATCAAGTCTTATCCTGCTTTTTACCCTGACGTTAAAACTCAACAAGATGATGTTGCTTTAGCGGGAAAAAGTAGCGTCTTATTTCCCCAAAGTGAAGAATGACGTCATTTGCGGAGGGTAAAAAAACGTCATCCAGACGAGATTCTAAGCAAATATGTGAAACTTTTTACATGTAAGGCTGATTCTTATCCTAATTTTATAATTCTATGTTCACTACAATCTAAATTTTGATAATGGTCGACAGAAATAAAATTGAAAAAAAAGTAGATGAATTAATATAAATAATAAAACAAAATGGCGAAATCTCGCAAGATCATCATCCTCCATGTAGGCTGCCATTACGACACAAATTTAAACTTTGATGGTATATGAATTTCATTTTGATTTTGATTATTTAAATGTTTTACACTCGGTATCTAGAAGCGGGAAAAAGTCGCAAAGCGCCCTACTTTTCCCATATTATAATATATGATAGAATTAAAGAAACTAGGTATGTAGTGCTCAGTGTTCCCAAAAACCACCAAAATGGGGGTGATTTACCCCTAATTTGAAGCTTGTACCCCCAATTTTTGCAACCAGCCTTCTTTGTGTTATATAGAGGGGGTACATGCACACTGAAAAATACCCATTTTTACCCCCAGATTGAAAAAGCAGTTGGAACACTGAGTGCTGTTCCTATGAACGAATACGCAGAACCTGGCAAGCTCGGCCAGTAACAAATTTGGCTGTCTTTTAACAGCATGGGGCTGTGAGTTTGAACCAATGAAGTGTAGTGATTGATAGTGGTTAGACTCATGACCAGGAGCCCGGCAAGCTCAGTTGGTAAAGCGCATGCTAGTGTTCTGGGGGTTGGGGGTTCGAATCCAATGAAGGGCACAACTTTTCCTCCTAAATTTACTTTTGAGGCTCATGCAGCTAACTTTAATGCGACATTTGACATAAGTGGATGACACAAGTTCTAAATAGGGTCATATGTCTCCCAACAATATAGGTATGATAATAAGTATCCTAGATCACTCACTTCTCAAAAGGGTAAATTACGGTTTGAAAATCTCTTTTGTTTTCTAGCAAAATGATTGAGCACATGTTTTTTAATTCCACTCAAGTCATGGGGTAATCCTGTGTATCATCTAAAGCTGCACAGCTATATGATATCATGAAACATAAGAAAATGGCCACAAAATCTATAAGCAAATAACCTGTTTTTTCATATTAAAAAAATTAATCAATACATCAATTTTAAACACTAAGTTTGCATCTGAATTATTATACAGAAAAAAGATTCCTGATTTTTATCAGTGTTTTTCTTTTACGGGTATATTAAAGTTAGGTTCTTTTCTGAACTGTACTTGTTTAGCCAACAAAAAGTGTGTCTAGTAAACACAACGGCGTCTATAATCATCACCTGATTCTGTAATTTAAGAGACAGTTTCTTCTAGATAAAATGTCTTTCACATTGCCAAAATAGTTAAAAAGTTCAGTTGTGTATGGATTTTTTTGTGTATTTGCAATATATTATATATTTACCTGATTGATGTATTTGACTTTCTTATGTGCAAAGTATTAACGAACAGGACTGTATATTATTGTTGAAAAATTTGAGCAATTATAGCAAATAATACATACTCCCTTTGTCGACCTTGATAAATAACTTTTCGGCAAGATTACACTGACTTCATTTCAATAAAAGGTACCTTATCCAATAATGACTCACATCTATTTTAAGACATGAATGTTAGATGATTAAATTAGAATAGGAAAAGATGGCTGAGGTAGAGTTAAAAAGGTAATATTTAAAATCTTATTGTACATAGATAATGAAGGGTTTTTAGCTCCACTGACCAAAAGCCAGTAAGCTAAATTGTCATAGCATTGTGTCCATCATGTGCTTGTCTGTGCTTGCATTAATTTTTCTTAAAGCATCTTTTCCTCACAAAGCAATGGGTGGATTTTAAAGTTACTTGTGAAAAAATTATTGAACACCACCCTCCCCTCCCCCAAATGGAGCCAATTTTAACTAAACTTGGCCTGAATGTTCCTTGTGAGACCCTTTACTAAAATTGTTCAAAAATTTACCCTTAATATAGGCATGAATAGCTTTTTTTCTCTTTTAATTTTTATTCCCTTGCATTGAAAGATCGGGGGCATATTTTACAATTATCCTTCTGTCTGTCTGTCCGCTGTTTGTCTGTCTGTCTGCAAAACTTAAACAAAAAACTTAACATGGCCAATTACTTCAAGCCTTTTCAAGATACAAGATACTCATATTTGGTATAATGATAGGTTTCAATGATACACATCTACTGGTACCAAGGTCAGGGTCATGTGAAAAGGTCAAGATAATAATGTAAAGGCCTTTTTTTTAAAAAAAAAAAGCCGTTTCATGGACATTCATGTTTTACAAACATGTCTTGTTTAAAAATCTCCTACCCACTCAAGGTGGTCAATTCCATGAATAATGAAACTTGGCATGGATGTTCCCTGAGTGACCCTTTACTCCAATTGTTCAAGAACCTTTGATTGACCCCCAAATATTTACAGAAAGCAAAAAAAAATATTTACAGAAAGTCGGGAGTACATAACAGATAACACGAGCTCTGGTGAGATTTTAACAAAATATGGGCATAGTAAAGCAGTGCTTACATAAATTCTTGTTTACCCACGTCTATCCGTCTGTCTGTCTGCTTGTCTTCAAAACTTAACCAAAGAACTTAACATTGCCAATATCTTCAGGCCTATACAAGGCTCATATTTGGCATGATGTAAGATCTCAATGATACTCATCTGCAGATACCACAGTCAAGTTCATGTGTGAAGGTCAAGTTCATCTGTCAAGGTCAAATATGTAAAAGACTTCACCGAAAAACCTAACATTGCCAATATCGTCAAGCCAATTTAAGATACAAGGCTCATATTTGGCATGGTGATAGATCTCAATGATAAGCATCTGCTGAAACCAAAGTCATAGTCATGTGACAAGGCCAAGGTCATCTGTCAAGGTCAAATGAGTCAAATACTTAACCAAAAAACCTAACATTGACAAAATCATCCAGCTTATCTCATATTTGACATGGTGATAGATCTCAATGATATGCATCGGCTGAACCAAAGTTAAGGTCATGTGACAAGGTCAAGTTCATCCATCAAGGTCAAATAAGTAAAAAACTTAACCCGAAAACCTAACATTGCCAATATCATCAAGTTTATTCAAGATACAAGGCTCATATTTAGCATGATGATAGATCTCAATGATATGCATCTGCTGTTGGTACCAAATCAAGGTCATGTGACAAGGTCAGGGTCATCTGTCAGGTCAAATAACTTAAAATCTTAACCAAGAAAACTTAATATACCAACATCTTCAAGCCTATTCAAGATACAAGCCTCATATTTAGCATGGTGATAGATCAATTGATTGAATGAATGGAGTTTAACGCCGCTTTCAACATTATTTCAGTTATATCGTGGCGGCCGGAGCACCTAACAATGGATTCCTGGTATTTCTTTCACCTGTACTACCATTACATCCTTTCCTAGCCTCCAACTGCCAGGGTTTACGATTATCTACCCATTGGTGAGAGACAAACGTCGGAAAGGATATTTGCCGCCACCAGGGATCGAACCCACGACTTCCAGATTGGTATGCCTAACCAACTGCGCTATGGTGGCGGCGCAGTGATAGATCAAATGTATACGCATCTTCTGATAGCAAAGTCAAGGTAATGTGACAAGGTCAAGGTAATCTGTCAAGGTCAATATTTTAAAAAAAATGCTGTTCCAGGGGGGGGGGGGGGAGGTAGCATTTGTGTTTCACAAACACATCTTGTAAACTTCTTCTCCTACCTACTTATTTTGACTAATCTAAATGAAACTTGCATACTTCTTGGATGACCACTCACTTAAATGTTCATGAAATTTTGATGGATAAGTGAATATTGGCATGGCAGTGTTGGGCCAATTTTCTCTTTGAAAACTTGAAAAGTATTTTCCTCCAAATCAATTGGACTTATTTCAATAAATCTTTGAATGTTCCATTCGAACTGGAGGTCCCGGGTTCGATCCCCCATGGCGACACTCAATCTTTGAGACTATTTGTCTCTCACCAATGGGTTGATAATTGAAGACCTATGTGAGATAGCAGCTGAAGGCTAGGAAAGGATATGGTGGTTGTACTGGTAAGAGAAATACCAGGAAACCATTGTTAGGTGCTCCAGCCGCTGCAACTTACCTGAAAAAATGTTGAAAGCGGTATTTTACTCCATGCAATCAATCTCAATCAATTGAATGTTCCATGTATGACCCTTTACTTTAATTGTCTTTCATTATTGTGAATATCTCTTTTTTGTATCTGGAGATGTTATAAAGCCTTTGGGATGCTGAACCGGGAATATTTCTGCTTTGGCAGGAGGTAAAGACCATGATCAGCCTGAACATATGTGCAATCTGATCTTAGTCTATATCACCTGATTTCCATTTTTAACTTGAAAAGAAACACAGAAAAATGAATTTTCATAATGTAATTAGTGCATCTGGTAACTTTGAACATTCAGATATTTGACTTTGATGCATTTTTAAATCACCTGAGCATGAAGTGCTCAAGGAGCTATTGTGATTGTAGAATGTCCGTCATCAGTCGCGTGGCGTCCGTTGTCCGTCGTCCACAATTTCTTTAAACATCTTCTCCTCCTAAACCAGTGGGCCAATATTCATGAAAATCTTCAAAAATCTTCTTCTATGAAACAAGAAGGCAGACAGCTTCCATATTTGGTATGTAGCATCATCTAGTGGAGCTCTACCAAGTTGTTCATATCGAGACCCTAGGATGCGGCAATAGCGCAGTTGGTAGCGTGCCAGACTTCTAATCCAGGGGTCTATATTTGCATATCCCCGGCCGCGGCACTTATCCTTTCTGACATTTGTCTTCCACCAATGGGTAGATAATCGTAAACCTATGTGGAAAAGCAACTGGAGGCTAGGAAAGGGATGTGGTGGTAGTACTGGTGTGAGAAATACCAGGAATCCATTGTAAGGTGCTCCAGTCGTCGCAATATAACTGAGAGATTGTTGAAAGCGACGTAAAACCCCAATTCAAATCAAATCAAAGACCCTAGGATCATATTTGGGCTCCAACCAGGTGTAACCCTTTTTACATAGAATCAAACCAAGTTTGTTCATATCAAGACCCTGGGGTCACATTTAGGGTCCACCCGGGTGCATCCCTTTTTACATAGAATCAAAGAGCAAAAAGGCATATATGTCTTGCTCTTCGCTGAAAACGTTCCATGGTATTGATCTTAGGCAAATATCTTCTTTTTGACATCTACCTATCTAATTAATGTGATGTCCCAGGGGTCATAGAGACTCAGGTGAGCGATCAAGGACCATCTTTGTCCTCTTGTTAAACAAGATTTTTATTCAGTCTGACAAGGGTTTAAACCAGCAGAGAGCAACCGTCAAAGCGCTGTGGAAGCACATAGGAATTTCATTTAAAAGGTCACAGGTTTGATTCCCAACGTCAGCACTCATCCTTTGCAACTACATGAATTTTGTCTTTCACCAATGGGTAATGGATAATTATAGACCTGTGAGATAGCAGCTTGAGGCTAGGAAAGTATGTAACGGTAGTACTAGTGTGAGAAAATCCAGAAATTGCTTTAGCCACCATTAGATATAACTGAAAGAATGTTGAAATCAACATAAAGCCAAATACAAACAAACAAAGTTACAGCCAGTGGAACAATACAGGCATCTTGGTCTTTTAACTTAGCCAAATATTGCCCCCTCCCATCTGAGAATAGTTCTCCTAAAACTGCATCTACCCCTGATATGTCAATTTTACAATCTTAACAAGATTATCTCATGAAAGTATTCTTGTTTACAATTACAGAGCTCTAACTATCAGCTTGCAAACTGCTTTGTAAATCTATTTTCTTTGTGTATATAAAGTATTTTCAAAGATTTTCAGTAGTCAAGTAAAATACACCAGTGAAGTTTTTTTTTTCTCATAGAAAGTCATTCAACATAATCATTTCCCTGAAATTAAGGGCCCTGCTCTCTTCCCCTGTGCATAAAAAGAACAATTGCTATTAGTTTTTTGAAATGCATATTATTATCATTCATTCATTGCAGTTTTTTAATTTAAAAAAAAGCTTGATTGGATCTGGAGAAATGCAGTAGATACTTTTATATGAATGTTGAAATCCGGGGTGTGGAGGTCAAAACTTCTAATTCAATAATAAACTATCAAGAACGACAGTATGTTGAGAACTCCATTTAGCGACAATACACCAAAGTTGGATGACCAGCTGGTGGTTCGGACTAAATGATGTGGTTGTACTGGTGTCAGAAATGATAGGAAACTATGGGTAGGTCCACAATTGCTGCAGCAATATAACTGCAATAATGATGAATTGGTGTTACACATTGAAAATTAACCAATCAACAGAATAAGTTTATGCTGTATATATGTATAGAAAATAACATCAGTTATAGCCTTCAGAAACTTGTTCACTGGGTAAATTTAGCCTTGGTCACCCAATCATGGGAGTTAATACAAAAGAAGGGAGAATTGATACAAGAATCATTATCCCTGCTTCAATAGATCAGGTGCATATTTATTTACTGGTTTCTGTGTGTCTTTCTGTCCTAGAAAACCTAAACTGAGAAGTAAACATGTTGCTGTATCTTCAACACTATTTGATAAACAATGTTCTTATCAATACACTTCATTTAATGTCAAGTTTATAGGTCAAGGCTATAGGGTTCGACATTTGTCTAGGAGTATAGAGGTCTGAAACCCCTTGTTTACCTGTTTGGACTCCTTCATTTTGCAAGCAAAGACCCGTATGGACTCCAAGGGTCATATAAAAGTATTTTTAGAAACAAAAGATCTTAAAAATTATTACAAAAATTGTTTAAGATAACAATTGCTTGGAACTAGTAGTGTTTTTTAACGAAAAAGAATTTCTTTGGGGAAGAAACTTGTGGCAAGGAAGAGGCAAAGAAGAAATTGCTAATGTGACAAGCATTTTTTCTTTTCCATTATGTTCTCCAAATATTAAATTCAGAATTACTTTGAGATTGGACTACTTTATGAAAATAAGTTGGGAGTCTGATTGATGCCTGACCCATAGAAGTTAGTGTTGATCCCTCAGGGTCCTGGGTCAAAGTCAAAATAACAAACAAAAATGTTGTTTCAGTCTCATTCATGCATTAGTGTTTTAAATGAGCACATCCTGTACTTATTTTTGTTCTTATTTTGTCATGGCAGCCTTGATAATATTTCTCTAGTTTCAGACAGTCCTGTGTGTTGTCTGTATCAGGGCATCTTATTTAATATTGTGGAACAGAAAAGCTAATCCACACATAAAAAAAGATAGAGCTTCATAAACATGTATTCACTCAAATTAAGGAAAAAAGCAACTAGTTTTTGAAATGACATCTTCAATCACAAATCAGCATTATACTTCAGTCTTCTTGAATGTAAGGTACTTAGTATAACCCTTAAATTTATAAGTTACATTTGTCTAGTATACTAGTTTTCTATCAAGAGAAAGATTTTTGGACCTTTTTTATGGGAAATAAACAGGAATTATTTAGGCTTGTTCTGAATGAAAGCCTTACCAAAGTTACCAATGACAATTCCTTTCAGATATGACCAACCACATGAAAAGGAACTATCAGGGGACTGCTTAAAACATTTGAAAAGAGGTTATATATAGCAGAGGTCAACTTGATATACATTAAAGAAATTATCTCATGGGAAAGTAGAATGCCCATTCTAGAATCAGGAATTTTTTGCATCCTATATCTTTGAAATCTCTGGCTTATTGTTTTATCAATTTCTGTTTCTCTGTCTGTCTATCTTTCTTTCTTTGTGTCTATCTTTGCTCTATCTGCAAACCTCAACTATAAAACTTAATATTGACAATTACTTTGAATCTTTTCCTGGTGCAATTATCAAATTTGGTGTGATGATAGATCTCACTGAATTGATATAAATTATCTGAGGTACTAAGATCAAGGTTATCTGACAAGATCAAGAACATCTTTTAAGGTCAAACATGAGAAAACTTATCATTTTCAAATTACTTCAGCCTTTTTCTTCCCGCAAGATTATAGATCTCATTGACAAGTGATGGCATATTGTCAAAGTCATACTAAGTAAGTCAGTAAATTATCTATTAAAACACTGAAAACATAACATTTTCAAATAATATCCTGCTTATGGTCAATATTAAGTCTATCCCTGTGTTAAGGTTGGATAAAACAGCACAAACTGTTTGAAGAATATACTCCAGTTTGCATGCAAGCTAGTGCACATGCAAAGTAGGGTATAATTTGCAAAGTGTATGCAGCATTTTTTCATCCTGAACTCAAGGAAAGTTCATCTGAAAAATTGAAATGAATGTAGGCACTTAAACATTGAGCATAGCTCTAGAAAGTTTGGGGATGAGGCTTTGAAAAAATAACATATTTATATTTTCTAACTGATAAGGTTTTCTTTGAAATGTCAGTGTAAAATTGGGTATAGTCCAGCCACCGTATTTGAAAACACGGGAAATGTGGTATAGCCAGGAGTAGGGTTGTACTGAACTGAAATCTAAAAAGCGTGAGATAAGGCATCTCAGCGTGAGTCAAAGCCAATGTAGACTGTCATTTACAAGCTAAAATTTCAATATGGCAATTAAAAAGACTATGTGAATTGACATTTATTTGTCTTTCACAGTGATTTTGGTGTTTTCATAGGTTAGACTGTATATAGCCACTTTCAGTGTAAAATTGGGTATAGTCCAACTGCGATATTCGAAATGCGGGAAAAAGCTGTATAGCCAGGAGTAGGGTTGTAATGAACTAAAATCTAAAAAGCATGAGATAACGGTATGTTATTACAAATGGAAAATGGGGTCTAACTGACAAGTTTCATGCTTACACTGTAGGAGCCATAATTCTGGTGGGAATGTATTTCTAGTCAAAAGGATAATTCCTTTTGAACAAGAGGACCATGATGGTCCTAGATTGCTCACCTGAATCTCTTTGATCCCTGGGACATCATATTAATTAAATAGGCAAATGTCAACAAGGAGATAATTTCTACATAAGATCAATACCTTCACTGAAGAGCAAGTAGGTTGTGCCTTTTCACTCTTTAATTCTATGTAAAAAGGGATGCATCCGGGTGGAGCCTAAATGTGACCCCAGAGTCTTGATATGAACAAACTTGGTAGAGGTCCACTAGAGGATGCTACATATTGAATATGAAAGCTGTCTATCTTAAGGTTTCAGAGAAGAAGATTTTCCTATTTTCATCCATTGTGCTCAGATGAGCTAAAAGGGATGCGCCTGGGCAAAGCCCAAATGTGACCCCAGAGTCTTGATATGAACAAAATTGGTAGAGGTCCACTAGAGGATGCTACATACTGAATATGAAAGCTGTCTATCTTAAGGTTTCAGAGAAGAAGATTTTCCTATTTTCATCCATTGTGCTCAGATGAGCTAAAAGGGATGCGCCTGGGCAAAGCCCAAATGTGACCCCAGAGTCTTGATATGAACAAAATTGGTAGAGGTCCACTAGAGGATGCTACATACTGAATATGAAAGCTGTCTATTTTCAGGTTTCAGAGAAGAAGATTTTCCTATTTTCATTCATTGTGCTCAGATGAGCTAAAAGGGATGCGCCTTGGCAAAGCCCAAATATGACCCAAGGGTCTTGATATGAACAAACTTGGTAGGGGCCCACAAGATGATGCTACATACCAAATATGAAAGCTGCTTTCCATCTGGTTTTGGAGAAGATGATTTTTAAAGATTTTTGCTTTTTGATTCTATGTAAAGAGGGTTGCGCCCAGGTAGAGCCCAAATATGACGCCAGGGTCTTGAAATGAACAAACTTGGTAGAGGTCCACTAGATGACCCAACCTACTAAATATGAAAGCTGTCTGCCTTCTGGTTCCAGAGAAGAAGAGTTTTGAAAGTTTTTCTTTTTTGGGCTCGGATGTTTTCGAAGAAAACACGAGGTATAATGATCACATTGGCGTCGTTTGTGTTGTCGATGTCGATGTCGTTGATGTTTGCATTGTCATGATAATTTTTAACCTTGCTCATAACTTTTGAATGGTAAGTCATAGAGCCTCTATATTCACATTCTCATTGCTTGGGACAAGCCCTTTCCATAGGTTCCAAGTTCAAGGTCATCAGTCAAGGTCAAGGTCATTTTTCATGGTAAAATTTCTTAAAAAAATAAAACCTTGGTCATAGCTTTTGAATGGTAAGTCAAAGAGCCTTCAAATTTTACCTGATCATTGCTTGGGACAAGAACTTTCTGTAGGTACCAAGTTCATATATTTGTATTTGCCTAGAAAATAATAAACAGCTGAGCGTTTGCACCTGCTTGCGGTGCTTTTGTTACCCTTCATGCTCTGAAGAGCTAAAAGGGATGCCCCCCGGCGCAACTCCAATATGACCCCAGGGTCTTAATATGAACAAACTTGCAAGAGGCCCACTAGATGCTACATATCAAATATGAAAGCTGTCTGCCATCGGGTTCCAGAGAAGAAGATTTTTGAATATTTTTGCTTTTTAGCTCACCTGAGCACATCATGCTCAAGGTGAGCTTTTGTGATCATTGAATGTCCGTCGTGCATCGTCCGTCGTCCGGCGTCAACAATCTTAGTGTTTACACTCTAGAGGCCACAAATATGGCCCAATCTTCATGAAACTTAGTCAGAATATTGGCCAGGTAACCAGGATGAACCCTATCAAAGAAGGGAAGGATCTGTGCCATATTACGGGAAAAGGAGCCTTAAAGACAATTATCTTGTTTACAGTCTAGAGGCCAAAAATATGGCCCAATCTGAAATTTGGTCAGAAGTTGGCCAGGTCACAAGGATGATCCCTATTGAAAATGGGAAGGATCTGTGCCATATCACAGGAAAAGGGGCCTTAATGACAATTTTTTTGTTTACACTCTAGAGACCACAAATATAGCCTAATCTTCATGAAACTTGATCAGAATGTTGGCCAGGTCACAGGGATTAACCCTATTGAAAACGGGAAAGATCCAGGCCATATCAAGGGGAAAGGGACCTTAATGACAATTTTTTGTTAACGCTCTAGAAGCCACAAATATAATTCAATTTTCATTAGACATGGTCAGAATAATGGCTAGGTCACAAGGATGAACCCTATTTAAAATTGGAAAGATCCATGTCCAGGGCTTTAGTCTGATATCAAGAAAACGGGGTCCAAAGGACTCGACCATTGGGATCTTAGGGGTCCTTCATTCGGTTTGGGAGTCCCTGCTTTAGATAAAAAAACTACTTATTTTAGAGCAATGATATAGTTTTCCTGTGCCTTTAAGGCTATTCACTGTTTAAAAGTTAAGAAATTGTTGGATACTTATAATTACTTAGCTCTCAACTTCAGGAAAGAATTTAAGACTGTTTAAAACAGTCTCTAATTCAATTCTGATGTTGATCCCTAGAGGGTCCATAGGACTCATATAAGATAGTTTTTAGGGTCCTGACTGCTTATTTGGGAGTCTCAGACTCGCAAAACCTGCGTCCATTAAAACCCTGCATGTCGTATCATGGGAAAGGGGCCTAAATGACAATTTTCTTGTTAACTCTCAAGACGCCACAAATATGGCCCAATCTTTATGAAACTTGGTCAGAATGATGGCCAGGTCACATGAAACTTGTTTAGAAAAGGCTAGAAATTTATGCAGCGATTATAGAAATAGAGTAATGTATTTCTTTGAAAAATTAAACGATCCTTAAATGATAATTCATGCATTTAACTTTGCTAAGGGAGAAGTCAAAGAGACGAAGGTGAGCGATATAGGACCATCATGGTCCTCTTGTTTATTAGTCCCCCACCGGTTGGGGGACTATAAGTTTGCTTGATTCCGACTGTCTTTCTGTCCGTCAATCTGTCTGTCTGTCCGTCACACTTTTGTCCGGGCTATATCTTCTAAACCATATGTGCTAGCAACTTCAAACTTGGTACACTTATAGATCTTAGAGAAATGTCATGTTCAAGAACCGTTACTCTGCCACGTCCACTTTTTGAGTTATTGCCCTTTGTTGTTTTTACCCTTACATTCTTGTCCGGAATATATCTCCTAAACTATGTGTGCTAGCAACTTCAAACTTTGTACACTTATAGATCTCATTGAGGAGAAGTGTCATATTCAAGAACCGTTACTCTGCCAAACCCACTTTTTGAGTTATTGCCCTTTGTTGTTTTTACCCGTCAATTCTTGTCTGGATCATATCTCCTAAACTATAAGTGCTAGCAACTTCAAACTTTGTACACTTATAGATCTTATTGAGGACAAGTGTCATGTTTAAGAACTGTTATTCTGCCACGCCCACTTTTTGAGTTATTGCCCTTTGTTGATTTTACCCTTGCATTTTTGTCCGGATTATATCTCCTAAAGCATAAGTGCTAGCAGCTTCAAACTTTGTACACTGATAGATCTTATCGAGGACAAGTGTAATGTACAAGAACTGTTACTCTTCCATGTCCACTTTTTGAGTTATTGCCCTTTGTTGTTTTTAGTCTTACATTCTTGTCCAGATTATATCTCCCAAACTATAAGTGCTAGCACCTTTAAACTTTGTACACGTATAGATCTCATTGAGGACAAGTGTCATGTACAAGAACTGTTACTCTGCCACACCCACTTTTTGAGTTATTGCCCTTTGTTGTTTTTACCTTTACATTTTTGTCCGGAACATATCTTCTAAACCATAAGTGCTAGAAACTTCAAACTTGCTATACTAATAGATATCTTTGAGGACAAGTGTCATGTACAAGAACTGTCACTCTGCCATGTCCACTTTTTGAGTTATTGCCCTTTGTTGTTTCTATCCTTACATTTTTGTCCCGTACTTATCTCCTAAACCATATGTGCTAGCAACTTCAAACTTTGTACACTGGTAGATCTCATTGAGAAGAAGTGTAATGCACAAAACTGTTACTCTGCCACATCCACTTTTTCAGTTATTGTCCGTTGTTGTTTTTTATCCTGACATTTTTGTCTTGACCATATCTCCTGAGCCATCAGTGCTAGCAACTTCAAACTTGGTACACTTAGAGATCTCATTGAGGACAAGACAGTGGTATGTACAAGAATCATTCTTCTCCGCCCACTTTTGGAGTTTTTGCCTTTGGTTGTTTTTACTCTTATATTTTTGTTTGGGACATTTTGTTCAAAACCTAATGTGCTAGCAACTTCAAATTTTATATACAGTTATAGATCTAGTAAGTAGGAGATATATTATAAGAAAGGATTTTTTGTTATCCGGTGGGGGACTCCTGTATTGCATCGCAATACGACATGCACTTGTTAAATGTAAAAAGGGTTGCGCCCTGGCAAAGCCCAAATATGACCCTAGGGTCTTGACATAAACAAACTTGGTAGAGGTCCACCAGATGATGCTACATACAAAAAAAGAAAGCTGTCCATCTTCTTGTTTCAGAGAAGATTTTTGAAGATTTTCCTATTTTCATCCTTTTGTTAAGGGTAAAGAGAATGTTCAGGGTGGATTTCATTTATTTGAACAACCTTGGTAGACCTTAACCCAAGCAACATCCCTGCCAAGTTTCATGAATATTGGCCCACTGATTTGGGGGAGAAGATGTTTAAAGAAGTTATGGATGACTGACGCCAGACATTGTATGATCACAATAGCTCAACTTGAGCACTTCGTGCTCAGCTGAGCTAAAATTGTAGTGTCCTATGACAGAATACAGGAAAAAAAGCCTTTATTTTCTTTATCCACTCTTGGGGCTATTTTTTCAGTATTTCAGTATGTTCGTCTAAATCATCACAGGAAGAATCCCTTCTTGAAACTTGTTTAGAAAAGGCTAGAAACTTATGCCTTGATCATAGGAATAGAATAACTTTATTTCTTTGAAAAATTTATTGATCATTAAACAATCTCCAAAGCATTTAAATTTGATTAAGGAGCAGTCAGGAAGATATTGGTGAGCAATATAGGACTATTATGGTCCTTTTGTTATCTCTTTTCAGGATACAGACACATAGTGCAAGATTTATAAGCATAAGAGATTCCACTCAAAAAGTATTCGTGTATCAAGATGATGCTATTGATAAAGATAATGTATGACAAAGTTTAAAGTCGCAGTGAAGTGTGTCACAGACTCATTGACCACAGAAACAGATGGACCAATTTCAAAAAGCATAAACACTGATGGACAGTTCATGAACAGAGAACATATATACCAATAAATTATAAAAGATCTAAATGCCCGTGCTGACAAGAAAGAAATTTAATAGACCACAAGTTGTGAATTTTACGAAATTCCATTTTCCAAATGAGAAAGTTGCAAAGTACTGCAATAAGGTGGTTTTAGTTAACAGATTAGAAACTCTTAACATGTGATAAATTAAATTTTTAAACCGTGCTTGTTTTGTCTAGAATCATACCAGATTCATTTTGACAATTTATGTTTAATTGTTTTAAGCTCGCCTGTATGGCGCGCGAACGGGGTCAAAAGTCAGAATACCGCTATACCCACAAAATAATGGAGGTATACCCATAAAAATGAGGGTATACTTACATATTTTTATCGGTATACCGATAAATATGGAGGTACACCTACAAATTGTGGGTAAACCGCCATAATATTACCGGTATACCTACAATATTTAGCGGTACACCGGTATTATTGTGGGTTTACCTATAATAATGAGGGTATACCTGTAATTTTTCCGTCAACCAATCAGAGAAGGCGTTTTATCAAGCATTTTCTATTACAGTCACGGGCATTTTTCGTGAGTATTTCGGAATGAAAAATGTCATATTTATTAAAGAATAGTGTAAATATTTTATAATTGGGTAGTAGAATATAATTAAATAATAATATATTAATAAAATATAATAATTGAGTGTTTTTCTTACCCTTTTCACATGTTTTTATTTCATTGGTGTTTCCGTGACGTCACACGCACTTGTTAGGTTATCCGATTTCTAACTTTATAAATAGACGACTTTTTCGAGATTATTTTAGTGTCAATAAAATGATTTTATTTGAAAATAAACAATATGTAAAATATGAGTAAACAGCAAAAGAAAGATCCATTATGTAAGGAATGGCTATGAATAACATCAAGTATCCGATTTTTTAATGAGCCATTTATCCACTTATTTCACTTCTCTTTAAATCAACGATCACTATGAAATTAACTGAACATATTTATTTCATCCTAAAGGGGCAATATGTGTGAAACAAAGAAATATGCATTGATTGGACAATAAAAGTCTGACCAATTTCCTGTGTATACCTGTCATCGAGTTTTATGACACCTCGATATTTAAATAGCTAACCTTAAACATTACTGTAGAAAGGAAAAAAATATTTAATATCAACAGGCCTGTTAGATAACTCAATAGATCATAGATTGATTCAGAATGATTGATCGATAGATAATTCTTTTTATTAAACGGTGTTTGAAGACTTTGATATTACTACAACAAATTGTTTTTGATTAGAGCGAAATTCAACGTAATAAAAAATGCCAGAAATAGATATGCCAAATGAGAAAATGTCAGATATATGTGTGCAAAATCATGTTTCACTAGATCGATAATCAAAATGCCATTTGTGTAATTCAATTTAATTGTGTCCCTTGCATTTTTTATTTGCTTGAACATTGGTTTCATTCCCCGATGAGAACAACTTTAAGTACGCAGTAATTGTCTATATGCCCGTTAAGCTATGACTCCATGCAACTGCATATCTATAGTAAAATATTTTATTTGATCATTAAATTTCATCAAGTAATAAGATTTGAAAAGAATATTTCTTTGAATTCATTGAGGTATGGAGAGATTTTTTTTTTTAATCTATTGGGGTATTGCACCAGAACTACAATCACTTTCGCATGAATCCGTTTCGCGAAATAATACAATATGATTTTGTTTTTAGTTTCATACCCCAATATTTCATACCCCAATATATTAAAAAAAAACATGATTTTTTTATGTTAGATACATGCCCCTTTTGGGTTTGTTTAGTTGGGTAATTATTACGGAAAGATAGAGTGTGTTAATAAAAAAGGGAAATGGAATAAGTCTAAAATCAATACCATAATAAGAAAAATAAATCAATAAAATTATCACAAAAAGGATAAATCAATTAGTAAAAGGGGAAATTCAAAAGCAATCAATAATGAAACATACATCAAATATTTGGCTAAAAGTTAAGTGTATAAATTCCAATAGAAACTGTCTCCTTTTCTCACAAACTTTTGTATATGTCATAATAACTGAATCTCGAAAGTGAACTTCTCATGTGCACAATGAGTAAATTAAGGGGGGAAAATGATTATGAAAATAAAATGTCATATATAATTCTATTTCCTCTCATAACAGTTATTTTGCCAAAAGTTATATTGAAAAATATAGTGGACATATCTTTCGTGGCCAAAACGTCATGACCAAAGCGCCCTAGCCAAAATAGTCCCAGCAAATCGTCCATGGGCAAAACGCAGGTTTAATCATTTATTGAACTATGAAATACATTGTCTTATATGATATGTACCAGTCTCTTATTTTTTTTATTATTATTTTTTTTTTTTGGCTTCTAAGAAACGCATGTAAATCTAGCACACACTCATTATAAAATGAAATTACGGACATTTTTTTTGTTTGAAATATTTCGAAAATGTATCAAAATTTCCCTTCATTGTATAATGCCGGATTCATCATTTATACAAATGAAAAAATATTGAAAATGAATAGGTGCATTGATAAATATTAAGAAAAGGTTTGTTTATTAATTCATATAATATAAGGCACGAGTTAAACTGGCTGTCTGCAACACATTTGAATTCTCAAATATGGCGTTGAAGAAAGAACAACATGTAATTCTAGCGTTGTATACGTGTACATATAATTGACTTTTTATCTGAACCCGATTAAATTTCCCAAGTGTGAGAATAAAGAATATACAAACTAACTTCCTATATGGGTGTAAAATCAAGCTAAAAGCCAGAATGTCACAATAAAGAAACATTCAATCAAAAAATACGGACAGAGGACGGACATACGGACGGATAAATATATGGAACAAAACACCGAAATTTAAGTAAGAAGACCCACTAAATGTCGTGCAGTTGTTAACACCACCGTTCCCCAACAAAACCTTTCGCCTAGTTTACATTTGCCACGGTCGCCGTACGATATCGCAGCTTGCGATTTCTTGTATGATATTTTTGACATCGTAAGATTTTATTTTCTACGGCGTAAATGTTTACAAAACCGCGCGGTGTCCGCACGGATTTTCATAAAACTATTACAAGAATAATTGAGGTGCCAATATGGCGATCTCAAGGTAATCGTGCGATCATCGCACGGAGTCCATGCGATTTGTCAATTATTTACACTGTAAATCATGCGGTCGCCGTACGATCATTGTACGGTACCCGCGCGGGGATCGCACAATGATCCGTTAAAGACTTATAGACAAAACATCACACGGTGGCCGTGTGATTTTCGTGCTGCGGTCGTGCGATGCCTCTACGGCGTGTCTATAGGCTACGGTCTCCGCGCGGTCTTGCAATTTAAAAAAATCAACTTGTATAACTATTTTTTATACCAAATTGCAAGTGTCCATGGCATCCGTAAAACCGTGCGATGATCGCACGGACACCGTAAGCCTCTGCACGTGCACCGCACGATTTTATAAGGATTAGGCGAGTTACAGGCGCCGTACAGGCTCCGTAAGCCAAATATAAACTAAATTTAATTCCCATCTCTACAGTGGTTAGAGGTACTCAGTCCTGTATGTTACACAAAGACGAGTTCTTGCACACCTTGTTCTTATTCAAAACTTAGAAGTGATCATGACCTATTTACAAGATTTATGCACAAAAGACTATTAAGATCTTGCGTGTTAGACAAATGGGTACATCATACATTTACTGAGCAAGTCCGAGGACTAACAACTAAACATTATTTTATTGAAACTTTAATGCCCAAAATCAGCGATAAGCGTGGGATACGAAAGCACTCGCTAACTAAACCAAACGGAAGTTGGACGGTGTGCTCTATCTTGGGCGCTCGTGTTATCCTGCGAGCGATCTGGCGAGTTGACAATCTTAGCAAACTAAGTTGGCTGGGATGAATTAAATCCTGTCGATTATAAGAAAAATGTAGAGCCTTTTCTCTATATCTGGTTACAAACCATCTTGAAAATTAGTTCTTGGTCCAGACATCAGTTTGCTGACTAGCTACTTATCATATTCGGAAAACGAGGGCCTTCAATATCTTCAACGTAGAATTATATTGCCCTTCTTACCGTATGGAATTGAATGAGTGGAAAGATCGAGTTTTCAATGTAATTAAAGGGGGGGAGGGGTTAATACAATACCGCTAATTTCGGCAATCTTTACGAAATTATTATTATTTTAGGACAAAAACTTACGAACTTGTCTGTGTCTCTTCACTGGACCATTCAGCTTTAAAATCAACACCATCCCAAAAAATCATGGAATGATTTGATCGATTTGAATGCAATTTTGATCGTTTTGAATGATTCGAAGTGTGTTTGAATGATTTGGGAGCGTTTTCGAGTGATTGGGAAGAGTCTTTGGAATGTGTGAATCGCCACTAAATGAGGATTGAGTGCCAATTTCACGATGTTATTAACTGTAACTAACTAACATCTAACATGCCTAACTAGTACTTTTTTATTGTTGCTTTATCCTGTAGTAAAGGAGTGGGCGAGGGTACACTAACTGACAGACTGTGTGTCTGTATATGTACACACCGTAGTATCGATCATTTCTTTTGTATGCCGTAAAAATGTTCCTGCGTTTTGTGATATGTTAAATTTTTAATACAGTCCCTTTCCCTTCTTTGTATACTCAAAAGCAAAAGAAACAAGGCATTGTGTTTAGGGTCTTTTTGCAGGCATGTATTATTTATCTAATATGACCTGGCACTCATCAATATTCCGTCAGTGTTCGAGTATTTCCACAGCGTATAATATCGTTTAAAATACCGTTGTATTCATATTATAATACATAGACTAAAGAAGTCGCTGTAGAACATTGGTTACAGACGCCTTCCCGAAATGCAATAAGATGTCGGTTTGAGTTCAATACCCAACATGGAAACATGTTGTTTAATTGTTTGCACCGACCAAAACCTGTATTGGTTTTATTCCTCAATGAAAACAACATTTAGTATTTAGTAACCATGCACGAAAAAGTGGTTCCGATAGAAATTTCATTTGCTTCATAACATTGAATTATAAGATATGAAAAGAATCAAGTATTTGGCATTAATTACCTAATCACACTTAAACAAGAATTAGATTAACCCATTCAAACCAAGTATAGGTTTTTAATCTCATACCGTTATAAATTGAAACAAGAGGACCATGATGGTCCTATATTGCTCACCTTAATATCTTTGTCAAAATTAATAATAATTATAATCAAATTTTCCACCATAAATCGCAATTGTACCTATATTACTTGTGGTCTCTTGAGTGTTAACAAGAATATTGTCACCAAGGCCCCTTTTCCCATGATATGACACAGATCCTTCCAATTTTCAATATGGTTCATCCTTGTGATCTGACAAACATTCTGACCAAGTTGCAATAAGATTGGACCACATTTATGGCCTCTAGAGTGTAAACAAGAAAATTGTCATTTAGACCCCTTTTCCCAAGATATGGCACAAATCTTTCTTGTAACCTGATCAATATTCTGACAAAGTTTCATAAAGATTGGAATATATTTGTGGCCCTAGCGAGTAAACAAGAAAATTGTCATTGAGGCCCCTTTTCCCGTGATATGACATTGATCCTTCCTATTTTTAAAAAGGGTTCATCCTTGTAACCTGACAATTATTCTGACCAAGGCTCATTAAGATTGGACCACATTTGTGGCCTCTTAGAGTGTTAACAAGAAAATTGCCATTTAGACTCCTTTTCCAGTGATTAGGGCCGCCGTCATAGCGCAGTTGGTAACGCGTCGAACTGTCAATCTAGAGGTCCCGGAATCGATCCCCGACGGCGGCACTCATTCTTTCAGACCAGTTGTCTCTCACGGATGGGTGAGTAATCGTAGACATATGCGAGATAGCAGCTGGAGGCTAGGAAAGAATGTGATAGTTGCACTGGTGAGAGAAATACCAGGAAACCATTGTTAACTGCTCCAGCCGCCGCGATATAACTGAAATAATGTTGAAAGCGGCGTTTAACTCCATTCAATCAATCAACCTTTTCCAGTGATATAACACGGATCCTTTCCATTTTCAATAGGGTTCACCCTTGTGACCTGACAAACATTCTGGCCAAGTTTCTTGAAGATTGGACTATATTTGTGGCCTCTAGAGTGTAAACAAGAAAATTATCATTAAGGCCCCTTCTCCTGTAATATGGCATGGATCCTTCCGATGAATGGAGAGTACTTTGGATTGAATAAATTTTGAACCAAATTAAAATCTGACATATTTCTGTGCAGAATACCGATAGCCTAATGCAACACTGTTGTATATAAAGTAAATGGTACCTAATGGTACAGCGTTGCCCTAAAAAGAAATAGAAATATAACTGGTCATGATCCGGCTTGAACTTATGACCCCACGGGGGTCAAAAGGAATATCTAATGAGTGCCAGGTCATTGTAGATCTTCAAAAACAGGTCTTTGACATCGATTTAAAATCGATTTTCTCTTATGTAAAATAAATACTTCGATTGAAGTTGATTGTTTTGTTTTGTAAACCGTGATTGTATTTCAAGAAATCCATGCATATTGTGATGAAATACTCGATCGCGTTTCTGCATAACGACGTCAACGTCTTATTAAGCAAAATCTGTTCTTCTCACACAGCACGTGTAATTTCAGATTCAATGGAAAGTACTGGAAGTTCTTCATTATGCCGTGAATGAAATGCCACTCCTAAATCGTCTTTGGAATCAAACGTCTTTGCACAGATTTAAAATGAAATATGGTTAAATGTACGAAGGAACGACGCCATTATGCTAAAGGTCGCTTTAAGGCAGGATTAATTAGACAAGCCGTTGTAAATGACTTTGCTGTTTCGGGACACACTATCTCTAACCTTTAGCACCACTTTCAAGCGACTCACTGCTTAATTTGAAGAGCTAGATAAGTCTGGCGCGTAAAAACAACGTTCGTCCAGCACGGCAAATATCGCAACGACGGTTGAGTTTTTTTCACTGTTACCACAACCTCAAAGAACTAAGTCTCTTGACGGCGTAAAATCTCCGAATTAAAAATTGTAGAGCAAGATTCAAGAGGCCTGCGACACTTTCGACGTAACAGTCTTAATCGACGTCACCATTTCAAATCTTTGATCAATAAACGTTTACTCTTTCATTTGGTGGAAAGAAGGCGGAGCTTCACCTTCTTTGACCTACATAGAATATAGCAACATTTTTTTTGTCTTAATTAAAATATGTATTCAATGTTAAAGAACTTTTTTAAGAGTATATATGACCTAAACCTAAACAAATTTGTTCCAAACTTTAGATAATTTAACAATTTACAAGATGGGGTGGTTCGTTTGGAAGCCAAAGATTGTATAGATATGTGATATTTATTAAACTGCGTAAGGGGTCAAGATAAAAAAAAAAATAATCTGGTTTCGAACGAACTGAATTGAGGTTTTAGACTATTCAAAGGATGGCTATGAAACAATTTCATTAATATCGGGTATGTCTTCCATGTTGACGTATTACCAGTACAATACAACGTCTCATTGAGTTGACGTAGCGCTGTACGACCAACGAAGGAATGCGGTTCCATTCGACCCGCAAAACCTGCCCCATCTCCTGCAAAATGTTAACATTATGCCTGGCCCTTACTTTTCGACCAAGCAGATCCCAAACATGCTGGGTAGAGTCAAGGTCTTTGGAAACGGCTGGCCACGGGAAGTTTCAACGCCATTTGTATTCAAATATTGCCGCGTGATGCGAGCCGTATTCGGGCGAGCATTGTCTTGCATAAATGTGACAGGGGCGTGCCGGCGGATGAATGGAGCAGGTACAGGTCTTAACATCTGATCAATGTACTCAGCAGCATTGAGATTGCCGTGCACAATTACCAGGTCGGTTTTCAAGTTACTCATTATCCCACCCCACTCCATGACGCTGCCCCAATCGAACCTGTGTCTTTCAACAATACAGGCGTTAGCGAATCCCCCACCTCTTCTCCTATTCACCCGCACTCTGCTGCCATCATGGTTACTGAGGTTGAACCTGGACTCGTCGGAAAAAAGTTTTAATTCCACTGACGCCTTCGCCGACGGAGGTGCTGACTGTGTCCAGTGCAGACGAGCAGCGCGATGACGTTGTGTTGGACTATACTTTCAACGTAAGGTCGCCTGGCTCGTATCGGCCTACGGAGGTGACCAAGTCGTCTGACAACGGTGTCCCTGCTTACACCGTAGCCTAGCTGTAGCAGTAGCCGTCTGGAACTGATGTCCAGCGTGCGTCAATTCAAAATGACGGTCTAATCTAGCTTCAGTTAATCCAGGCCTGTCACTTCGAGGCCGATCTGCAACTGTGCCTGTTTGCCGGATCCTTCAATGCAGATTATTGATAGTGATTCTGTTGCAATTAAAGGCACGGACAACATCTGTAACAGTGGTACCTCCACAGAGCATCAACAACGCTTAAATTCCTTATTTTCAGATAGCCGTGGCATAGCAAGTTTTCATTTTTCTTAATTGCCCGCCGTCATAGCGCAGTTGGTAGCGCGTCGGACAATCAACCTAAAGGTTCCGGGTTCCATCCACGACTGTGGCACTCATCCTGTCTGTTTGTTTATACGATGGGGGCTCGCCAGGATTCGGTCATTGAGCCATTTATGTCGGCATGGTACCGACTTTGTTAGTACACGAAGAAGAATGCTGCTTAGATATGCTTATGCTCATCAATATATGATGGCTCTAAATGGTTAGTGTATTATTGGAGACCACTCTCACCACTGTCCTGCATAGCTTTTTTGGTTTAAATACAATGTCTGACACCTGCGTCAAGGAAGATCTTCTTTGGCTCAATGGTAAGCGCATTGGACTCGCAAACCATTTATTTCAATATTACTCACGCGTGGGTTCGGACACCGACCCACGTCGGTTATTTTCAGCTACAGTTAAAAACATCGTGAAATTGACGCTCATTCTGATCAAAATCATTCTAAATCATTCACTCAGCACTCACTCAATTCGATCAAAGACGCTTCAAAATTATCAGAAAACATTTCGAAATTGTTCAAGACGATCGATATTTAATTCAAATCGATCAAATTATTCTACGATCTGGTTTGTCCACGAAGACACACAAACAGAAAAGTACGTGTATTTTATTAAAAAGGGGGTAATTAATATCGTTAATTTTGTTCATCCTGAACAACATTAGCGATATTGGATTACCCTCCGTAAATTTCACTCAAAACTAGCTTAAATAAGATTCAAATCAATTCCAAAATCATTCAAAATTCAATTATCTTGTCAATTTCACGATGTTCTTAAGTTGCGGACAGTTTGTTTATAATATTACTTACAAGAGTGCTTGTGCAGAGACAAATCTACAACAAAGGGTATATCTCTGGACGAGGTAGTAAGAACGTCAAATGCGACCTCACTATTAGCTCGTCTTGCATATCACTACGCTGTTGTATCGAGCGTAGTAATCTTTACCTGGGGAATTAGTTGTTTTTGGCGGACTCAGCGTTTTATAGTGAGCGTACTGTTCGACATTTTTCCTATGAACGATTTCGAAATGTGGCATAAGATCCCTATAGGTAAATGGAACCATTAGTTCCCTCGCCTAAAAAAGCCTTGCTAAAAGGATTCAAAAATTGGAGTGCGTGACTTCAAATGTTACATTGCCTCTTTATAAACCAGGACTTCAGCACTTTTAGCGCTTTGATTTTAACAAAGGGAGTTAACATTAAGACCCCCTTTTCTTGCCGCAGTTTAAAATTACCAGACCGCATCAAAATGCCCATGGTCACGTTTTCATCAACTTCCATGCATATATGAAGCGGTGTGAACAAGAATTCTGAAATTTAACTTTTAATTATAGGCATCGTTTTCTCGTGTTGCTCAATCAATCAGAAATATTTTAAAATACAGCAATCATTGTGATGATACAATTATTCTGTGCAAGTTTGAAGGCAATCCGATAAAAACTGCAGGCTCTTGACAGCTATAGAGGATTTTATTATTAAATTTTTTTAACGCCCATGATGCTTCATAGATTGGACATTTTTTCGAAAGGAACCATCCTCGTTATAGTTTTTATGGTACAATATTACTGAGCAAGTTTGAAATAATCTGGTGAAAAAACAGACTTTAACGTTTACTTTAAACTTTGACGAGAATAGTCTAAATTTTCAATTAGCCCCTTTTCCTCCGACGCTTGAGAGATCAGGCTCATTTTGGAAAGGAACTATCGTTGTATTGGTACAATCGTTCTGAACAAGTTTGAAGTCAATCGGATGAAAACTGTGGACTCAAGAGTGTTAACGAAGATTTTCTTGATGCTTGACGGACCTGGCCTATCTTCGCAAGGAACCATTCTTACTCTTGTACATTCTTTCTGAGCAAGTTTGAAGATAATCGGATGGAAACTGTGGACTTAAGAGCGTTTACGAGGATTTTTAACTAAATTTTCATTAGGCCCCTTTTCCCGCGAGCCTTGACGGATCGGCCCCATTTTCGAAAGGAACGATCCTTGTTATGGCATAATCATTCTGAGCAACTTTGAAGAAAGTCGAACTTAAGTGCGTTGATTAAATTTTCATTATGCTCCGTTTCCCATGACGTTTGACAGATCTGACCCATTTTCGAAATTAACAACCCTTGTGATTATCCAAACATTCTGACCAAAACAATCGGACAATGGTCTCTAGAGCGTTTGAGAAAAAGTTAACAGACGGACGGACGAAAAACCAGTATCACAATAGCTCTTCTGTTCTCACATTCGGTCAGTAGAGCTAAGACCGGAAATCAATTTGGAAAGGTCATAATTTGAATTTCCAGAAGGCTATTCTTTAACGCCTTACGATGCCCGACCTATTCGGGTATCTAGGTCATATGAAAAAAAAAAAAAAAAGATCTCTCATACACATCAGGATATCGACCCGAGTTGAACCAATTTCGAACTTGTCTGGGATAACATCATTACAATCATAATGATCACATTCAGTTTATCGGAAAAAAGTGAATACAAGGTAAACGTTGACGACAAATGTCGCACGACGGACATCAACCTAACCACAATAGCTCACATTGCGCACTCCGTGTACAGTTGAGCTAAAAGGACAGAAATAAGATTTCCGTTATGCTAAAGGCTTGCATGTCTGTAAATCACGCCAACATTCTGTTTGGTTCTTTTGAGCTGACAATTCACATATCAAAATTGTAGTACAAAACTGCCGAGCCCGTCTAACTCAATCGGTAATGCTAAAGTAACATAAAAATCGGCGATGGCGACACGTCGGCGCTATTTATCGTCGGCCGATGTGTGAAAAATAGGTACATTTGCAAAAATAAATACAACAGTTGCACGTAAAAACTTAACCAAGTATTTCTAAGTCCGCTAATGGTTAAAACTTGAACTTCACTGATTTTAATATCAGAGTAATGAATCTTTGTCTAGAGGTTGATATTATGGTCACAGACGCATGTGTAAAGTTTCAAACCAATAGCTTCAGTAGAATTGACACATTTGCACCTAAACCCTTAACCAAAGCATTACACAAACACAGACACTGACGTCGAAGCCCAGATGACAGGGATAGCCCCCCACTACTCTACGAATAGTCGAGCTACCATGAGGCCCTGTATCGTTCCACTGGCTGTAACATCTCTAGACTTGAAAAAGAGATATTTCAAGTATAAAACGTTTTCAGAAAATGGTCACTTACAGAATATTCAGGCCATGTTTTTTTGAAATGGGCCAATGGTTTGAGAGGAGATTTAAAATTGAATATTAGCCCCGCCTTGCAACACCCATATTTGAGAGTCAATTAAAATTTCTTGATCGACTAAGATACATTCATTCAAAGTTTTCTTGAAATCGACACAGTAGATTGGGAGTACAAGTTTAAAGATTTCAATAAGCCCCAACATGCCACGCTCATATTTTGGATGATGGGTCTGAGGGGGTCAATCAAAATTTCTGAAACAACTTTGGAAGAGGGTCATCCAAGAAACATTTCTACCAAGTTTCAATGCCAAATCAGGCTCGCTGGCCTTGGGCCAGCGGAGTGAAAAACTCTTATGGTTGAGAATATTTGTATCAAGTTATTTCAAAATTCATCTGTTAAGAGTAATCGTTCAGACAAAATTGCTCAGACTGACAGATATGAGGACGGACGACTAACCGACGCATTTAAGCACAAACACCAAAACCTTGTGACAACTATGTCACAGACTTGACAAAAATTGTTGACAACAGTCGGCAAACATTCTAGAATTTTAGGAAATCCATGAATCTCACTAATTTTAAGGTTGATATAGCAAATAATATGGCATCATGAGTGTCTACAAGTTTTTTTTTTTTTTTCATAAAATTTGACCTTGTAACCAAATGTTTACTCAACCAATTTCAAAAGCAACTGAGATTTCATCGAGACAATCAATCAGACCAATTTTAGGGTTGATTGAGCTAAAAATATGGCCTTTATGGTGTCTAAATTTTTTTGATGAAATAAGGCCTTATGGCTAAGTATTTGACACTACTTGGCCCAATTTCAAAATTGACCAAAATTTCAAGTAGATAATTTACCTGACCAATTTTAAGGTTGATTGAGCAAAACAAACGGCCTGTAGAGTGTTTCAAGATTTTTTTTAAAGATTTGACCTAGTGACATAGTTTTTGACATCACTTGACCCAATTCTGAACTTGACTGAGATTCCTTCAAGAAAATCAATCTGACAAGTTCTCATGTTGATTGAGCAAAAGGATATGGTTTTAGAGTGTCTTAAAAGGTTAATTTTGACGATGCACAAAGGACAACACACAACAGACATCACACAACCACACAAGCTCATCTTGAGCACTTTCTGCTCAGGCAAGCTTAAAACAATTAAACATAAATTGTCAAAATGAATCTGGTATGATTCTAGACAAAACAAGCACGTTTTAATAATTTAATTTATTACATGTTAAGAGTTTCTAATCTGTCTAGGGCTTATGGTTAAGAAGATAAGTACTGGACAAAAATGTAAGGATAGAAACAACAAGGGGCAATAACTCAAGAAGTGGACATGGCAGAGTAACAGTTCTTGTACATGACACTTGTCCTCAATGAGATCTATAAGTGTAGCAAGTTTGAAGTTTCTAGCACTTATGGTTTAGAAGATATGTTCCGGACAAAAATGTAAAGGTAAAAACAACAAAGGGCAATAACTCAAAAAATGGGTGTGGCAGAGTAACAGTTCTTGAACATGACACTTGTTCTCAATGAGATCTATACGTGCACAAAGTTTAAAGTTGCTACCACTTATAGTTTAGGAGATATGATCGGGACAAGAATGTAAGACTTAAAACAACAAAGGACAATAACTCAAAAAGTGGACATGGCAGAGTAACAGTTCTGTACATGACACTTGTTCTCGATAAGATCTATCAGTGTACAAAGTTTGAAGTTGCTAGCACATATGGTTTAGGAGATATGATCTGGACAAAAATGTAAGGGTAAAATCAACAAAGGGCAATACCTCAAAAAGTGGGCGTGGCAGAATAATAGTTCTTAAACATGACACTTGTCCTCAATAAGATCTATAAGTGTACAAAGTTTGAAGTTGCTAGCACTTATAGTTTAGGAGATATGATCGGGACAAGAATGTAAGGCTAAAAACAACAAAGGGCAATAACTCAAAAAGTGGGAGTGGCAGAGTTAAGGATCTTTAACATGACACTTCTCCTCAATGAGATCTATAAGTGTACAAAGTTTGAAGTTTCTAGCACACATAGTTTAGGAGATATGTATAGGACAAGAATGTAAGGGTAAAAACAACAAAGGGCAATAACTCAAAAAGTGGGTGTGGCAGAGTAACGGTTCTTGAACATGACACTTCTCCTCAATGAGATCTATAAGTGTACACAGTTTGAAGTTTCTAGCACACATAGTTTAGGAGATATGTTCCAGACAAGAATGTAAGGGTAAAAACAACAAAGGGCAATAACTCAAAAAGTGGACGTGGCAAAGTAACGGTTCTTGAACATGACACTTCTCCTCAATGAGAAACCATAAAATCCTTCCTTCATGCACATCTACCAATTGAGGTGATAACATTGACCAAGTTTCAAGAAGATCCAGCCAGAAACTTAGGAGGAGTTGCGTTGACAAGAAAAGTGGACCCAGAGACTAAGTTATCAAGGGGCATAACTCAGGCAAAAATCAACAAACCATAAAATCCTTCCTTCATGCACATCTACCAATTGAGGTGATAACATTGACCAAGTTTCAAGAAGATCCAGCCAGAAGTTTAGGAGGAGTTGCGTTGACAAGAAAGGTGGACGGACGTACGGACAGACGGATGGACGGACAGACTGACGGAGAAGATAACGCCAATATACGTCCGCTTCCGGTGGCGTATAAAAAACCTTATCTCACGCTTTTTAGATTTCAGTTCAGTACAACCCTACTCCTGGCTATACCACATTTCCCCTGTTTTCAAATACCCTGGTTGGACTATACCCAATTTTACACTGACATTTTAAAGAAAAACCTTATCAGTTAGAAAATATAAATACCATTTTTTCAAAGCCCCATCCCCAAACTTTCTAGAGCTATGCTCAATGTTTAAGTGCCTTCATTCATTTTAATTTTTCAGATGAACATTCCTTGAGTTCAGGATGACAAAATGCTGCATACACTTTGCAAATTATACCCTGCTTTGCATGTGCACTAGCTTGCATGCAAACTGGAGTATAATCTTCAAACAGTTTGTGCTGTTTTATCCAACCTTAACAATAAGCCAGAGATTTCAAAGATATAGGATGCAAAAATATTCCTGATTCTAGAATGGGCATTCTACCTTCCCATGAGATAGTTTTCTTTAATGTATATCAGGTTGACCTCTGCTATATATAACCTCTTTTTCAAATGTTTTTAAGCGGTCCCCTGATAGTTCCTTTTCATGTGGTTGGTCATATCTGAAAGGAATTGTCATTGGTAACTTTGGTAAGGCTTTCATTCAGAACAAGCCTAAATAATTCCTGTTAATTTCCCATAAAAAAAGCCCTAAAATCTTTCTCTTGATAGAAATTTAGTATACTAGACAAATGTAACTTATAAATTTAAGGGTTATACTAAGTACCTTACATTGAAGAAGACTGAAGTATAATGCTGATTTGTGATTGAGGATCTCATTTCAAAAACTAGTTGCTTTTTTCCTTAATTTTAGTGAATACATATTTATGAAGCTCTATCTTTTTTTATGTGTGGATTAGCTTTTCTGTTCCACAATATTAAATAAGATGCCCTGATACAGACAACACACAGGACTGTCTGAAACTAGAGAAATATTATCAAGGCTGCCATGACAAAATAAGAACAAAAATAAGTACAGGATGTGCTCATTTAAAACACTAATGCATGAATGAGACTGAAACGACATTTTTTGTTTGTTATTTTGACTTTGACCCAGGATCCTGAGGGATCAACACTAACTTCTATGGGTCAGGCGTCAATCAGACTCCCAACCTTTTTTTCATAAAGTAGTCCAATCTCAAAGTAAGGAGTCTGAATTTAATATTTGGAGAACATAATGGAAAAGAAAATAATGCTTGTCACATTAGCAATTTCTTCTTTGCCTCTTCCTTGCCACAAGTTTCTTCCCCAAAGAAATTCTTTTTCTTTAAAAAACACTACTAGTCCCAAGCAATTGTTATCTTAAACAATTTTTGTAATACTTTTTAAGATCTTTTGTTTCTAAAATTACTTTTATATGACCCTTGACCCTTGGAGTCCATCCGGGTCTTTGCTTGCAAAATGAAGGAGTCCCAACTGGTAAACAAGGGGTTTTGGACCTCTAAACTCCTAGACTAATGTCGAACCCTATAGCCTTGACCTATAAACTTGACATTGACTAAAGTGTATTGATGAGAACATTGTCTGTCAAAAAGTGTTGAAGATACAGCAACATGTTTACTTCTCAGTTCAGATTTTCTAGAACAGAAAGACACACAGAAACCAGTAAATAAATATGCACCTGATCTATTGAAGCAGGGATAATGATACTTGTATCAATTCTCCCTTCTTTTGTATTAACTCCCATGATTGGGTGACCAAGGCTTTTACCCAGTGAACAAGTTTCTGAAGGCTATAACTGATGTTATTTTCTATACATATATACAGCATAAACTGTTGATTGGTTAATTTTCAATGGTTTAACACCAATTCATCATTATTGCAGTTATATTGCTGCAGCATAGTTTCCTATCATTTCTGACACCAGTACAACCACATCATTTAGTCCTAACCACCAGCTGGTCATCCAACTTTGGTGTATTGTCGCTAAATGGAGTTCTCAACATTCTGTCGTTCTTGATAGTTTATCATTGAATTAGAAGTTTTGACCTCCACACCCCGGATTTCAACATACATATAAAAGTATCTACTGCATTTCTCCAGATCCAATCAGTATTTTTTTAAATTAAAAAACTGCAATGAATGAATGATAATAATAAGCATTTCAAACTAGAAAGCCATGAATGGCTTGAGTCGCTCCACAGGCTTGAAATTCTTATAAAAGCAAAAAAAAGTTTTGACTAGATTTTTTAGATATTTTGATGTTGAAAATGATTTTCAAAGTTTCATCTATATAACATACAGAGAAATGACCTCCATCCATAAAAGACATGTGTTTCATCTAATCAAAATAATTTTTGGCTGCATGATAGTGGGTCACCAAAAGATCATACCAAAAATGTTTGATTGATATCCATCACTTTCATTCTGAGAAAATGATTTTCAAACTTTCCACTATATAACATATAGAGAAATGACCTCCACCCATAAAAAACATATTTTTCATCCAATCATTATAATTTTTGGTAGACTGATAATGGGTCACCAAAGAAACATTCAAGTGAAAATTGGATGATATCAAACAATTTGATTCTGAGAAATTGATTTTTCAAAGTTTCCACTATATAACATATAGAGAAATGACCTCCGCCCATAAAATACATATTTTTCATCCAATCAAAAAAGTTTTTGGTAGACTGATAAAGGGTCACTCAAGGATCATTCTAGTGAAATTTGATTGATATCCATCAGTTACATTCTGAGAAAATGAATTTCAAAGAAGTCACTATATAACATATAGAGATATGACCTCCGCCCATAAAATGCATATTTTCCATCTGACCACAATAATTTTTTGTAGGCTTATAATGGGGCCACCCAAGGATCATTCATGTAAAATTTTATTGGTATCCATCAATTAGAATCTGAGAAAAGTCACTTTTTACCATATTTGGAAATAAGCCACGCCCATTAAATCCATGTTTTTCATTGGATCAAAATTTCTTGAACAACTTTGAAAGAGGGTCACCCAAGGATCATTCCTGTGAAGTTTGGTTGAAATCCATCCAGTAGTTTCTGAGGAGAAGATTTTTAAAGAAAAAGTTTACGAACGGACGCACGGACGCACTGACGCACGGACGGACGCACGACGGACACAACGCCATGACAATAGCCCCAGTGGCTTTCAGCCAGTGGAGCTAAAAACTAATAGCAATTGTTCTTTTTATGCACAGGGGAAGAGAGCAGGGCCCTTAATTTCAGGGAAATGATTATGTTGAATGACTTTCTATAAGAAAAAAAAACTTCACTGGTGTATTTTACTTGACTACTGAAAATCTTTGAAAATACTTTATTTACACAAAGAAAATAGATTTACAAAGCAGTTTGCAAGCTGATATTTAGAGCTCTGTAATTGTAAACAAGAATACTTTAATTCATGAGATAGTCTTGTTAAGATTGTAAAATTGACATATCAGGGGTAGATACAGTTTTAGGAGAAATATTCTCAGATGGGAGGGGGCAATATTTGGCCCCACCATCTAAGTTAAAAGACCAAGATGCCTGTATTGTTCCACTGGCTGTAACTTTGTTTGTTTGTATTTGGCTTTATGTTGATTTCAACATTCTTTCAGTTATATATAATGGTGGCTAAAGCAATTTCTGGATTTTCTCACACTAGTACTACCGTTACATACTTTCCTAGCCTCAAGCTGCTATCTCACAGGTCTATAATTATCCATCACCCATTGGTGAAAGACAAAATTCATGTAGTTGCAAAGGATGAGTGCTGACGTTGGGAATCAAACCTGTGACCTTTTTAATGATATTCCTATGTGCTTCCACAGCGCTTTGACGGTTGCTCTCTGCTGGTTTAAACCCTTGTCAGACTGAATAAAAATCTTGTTTAACAGGAGGACCAAGATGGTCCTAGATCGCTCTACTGAGTCTCTTTGACCCCTGGTACATCTCATTAATTAGATAGGCAGATGTCAAAAAGAAGATATTTGCCTAAGATCAATACCATGGAATGTTTTCAGCGAAGAGCAAGACTTATATGCCTATTTGCTCTTTGATTCTATGTAAAAAGGGTTACACCCAGGTGGACCCCAAATATGATCCTAGGGTCTTGATATGAACACACTTGGTAGAGGTCCACTAGATGATACTACATACCAAATATGGAAGCTGTCTGCCGTCTGGTTTCATAAAAGAAGATTTTTGAAGATTTTCATTTTTTTACCCTTCGTGCTCATAAGATATAAAGGGATGCACCAGTGCAAAGCCCAAATATGACCAAAGGGTCTTGATATGAACAAACTTGGTAGAGGCCCACAAGGTGATGCTACATACCAAATATGAAAGCTGTCTGCCATCTGGTTTTAGAGAAGAAGATTTTTAAAGATTTTTCGCTCTTTGATTCTATGTAAAAAGGGTTTGGCCCGGGCAAAGCCCAAATATGACCCCAGGGTCTTGATATGAACAAACTTGGTAGATGTCCACTAGATAATGCTACATACCAATTATGAAAGCTGTCTGCATTCTGGTTTCAGAGAAGAAGATTTTTGAAGATTTTCATATTTTCAACCTTTTTGTTAAGGGTAAAGGGAAAGTTAAGGGTGGATATCATTTATTTGAACAACTTTGGTAGAGCTTGACCCAAGGAACATCCCTGCCAAGTTTCATCAAGATTGGCCCACTGGTTTAGGAGGAGAAGATGTTTAAAGAAATTGTGGATGACGGACGCAGTGCGACGGACGACGGACATTCTACAATCACAATAGCTCACCTTGAGCACTTCGTGCTCAGGTGAGCTAAAAATGCATCAAAGTCAAATATCTGAATGTTCAAAGTTACCAGATGCACTAATTGGGAAGAGTTATATTATGAAAATTCATTTTTCTGTGTTTCTTTTCAAGTTAAAAATGGAAATCAGGTGAAATAGACTAAGATCAGACTGCTTATATGTGCAGGCTGATCATGGTATTTACCTCCTGCCAAAGCAGAAATATTCCCGGTTCAGCATCCCAAAGGCTTTATAACATCTCCAGATACGAAAAAGAGATATTCACAATTATGCAAGACAGTTAAAGTAAAGGGTCATACATGAAACATTCAATTGATTGAGATTGATTGCATGGAGTAAAACACTGCTTTTAACATTTTTTCAGGTAAGTTGCAGCGGCTGGAGCACCTAACAATGGATCCCTGGTATTTCTCTTACCAGTACAACCACCATATCCTTTTCTAGCCTTCAGCTGCTATCTCACATAGGTCTTCAATTGTCAACCCATTGGTGAGAGACAAATAGTCTCAAAGATTGAGTGTTGCCATGGGGGATCGAACCCGGGACCTCCAGTTTGAATGGAACATATAAAGATTCATTGAAATAAGTCCAATTGATTTGGAGGACAATACTTTTTAAGTTTTCAAAGAGAAAATTGGCTCAACACTGTCATGCCCATATTCATGTACCCATCAAAATTTCATGAACATTAAAGTGAGGGGTCATCCAAGAAGTATGCAAGGCAAGTTTCATTTAGATTAGTCAAAATTAGTAGGAACAGCATTTTTTTTAAATATTGACCTTGACAGATTACCTTGACCTTGTCACATTACCTTGACTTTGCTATCAGAAGATGCGTATACATTTGATCTATCACCATGCTAAATATGAGGCTTGTATCTTGAATAGGCTTGAAGATGTTGGTATATTAAGTTTTCTTGGTTAAGATTTTAAGTTATTGACCTGACAGATGACCTTGTCACATGACCTTGATTTGGTACCAACAGCAGATGCATATCATTGAGATCTATCATCATGCTAAATATGAGCCTTGTATCTTGAATAAACTTGATGATATTGGAAATGTTAGGTTTTCGGGTTAAGTTTTTGACTTATTTGACCTTGATGGATGAACTTGACCTTGTCACATGACCTTAACTTTGGTTTCAGCCGATGCATATCATTGAGATCTATCACCATGCCAAATATGAGATAAGCTGGACGATTTTGTCAATGTTAGGTTTTTTGGTTAAGTTTTTGACTTATTAAACCTTGACAGATGACCTTGACCTTGTCACATGACTTTGACTTTGGTTTCAGTAGATGCATATCATTGAGATCTATCACCATGCCAAATATGAGCCTTGTATCTTAAATTGGCTTGAAGATATTGGCAATGTTAGGTTTTTCGGTGAATTCTTTTACATACTTGACCTTGACAGATGAACTTGACCTTCATACATGAACTTGACTGTGGTATCTGCAGATGAGTATCATTGAGATCTTACATCATGCCAAATATGAGCCTTGTATAGGCCTGAAGATATTGGCAATGTTAAGTTCTTTGGTAAAGTTTTGAAGACAAACAGACAGACAGACGGACAGACCTGGGTAAACAAGAATATATGTAAGCACTGCTTTACTATGCCCATATTTTGTTAAAATCTCACCAGAGCTCGTGTTATCTGTTATGTACTCCCGACTTTCTGTAAATTTTTTTTTCTTTCTGTAAATATTTTGGGGTCAATCAAAGGTTCTTGAACAATTGGAGTAAAGGGTCACTCAGGGAACATCCATGCCGAGTTTCATTATTCATGGAATTGACCACCATGAGTGGGTAGGAGATTTTTAAATAAGACGTGTTTTTAAAACATGAATGTCCATGACACGGCTTTTTTTTTTTTTTTAAAAAAAGGCCTTAACATTATTATCTTTACCTTTTCACATGACCCTGACCTTGGTACCAGTAGATGTGTATCATTGAAACCTATAATTATACCAAATATGAGTATCTTGTATCTTGAATAGGCTTGAAGTAATTGGCCATGTTAAGTTTTGTGTTTAAGTTTTGCAGACAGACAGACAAACAGCGGACAGACAGACAGACAGAAGGATAATGGTAAAATATGCCCCCGATCTTTTAATGCAAGGGAATAAAAATCAAAAGAGAAAAAAAAGCTATTCATGCCTATATTGAGGGTAAATTTTTGAACAATTTTAGTAAAGGGTCACACAAGGAACATTCAGGCCAAGTTTAGTTAAAATTGGCCCCATTTGGGGGAGGGAGGGTGGTGTTCAATAAATTTTTCACTAACAATTTAAGAAGAGGCTCACCCAAGGAACATTTCTGTCAATAACTTTAAAATCTACCCATTGCTTTGTGAGGAAAAGATGCTTTAAGAAAAATTAATGCAAGCACAGACAAGCACATGATGGACACAATGCTATGACAATTTAGCTTCTTGGCCTTTGGTCAGTGGAGCTAAAAACCCTTCATTATCTATGTACAATAAGATTTTCAATATTACCTTTTTAACTCTACCTCAGCCATCTTTTCCTATTCTAATTTAATCATCTAACATTCATGTCTTAAAATATATGTGAGTCATTATTGGATAAGGTACCTTTTATTGAAATGAAGTCAGTGTAATCTTGTCGAAAAGTTATTTATCAAGGTCGACAAAGGGAGTATGTATTATTTGCTATAATTGCTCAAATTTTTCAACAATAATATACAGTCCTGTTGGTTAATACTTTGCACATAAGAAAGTCAAATACATCAATCAGGTAAATATATAATATATTGCAAATACACAACAAGAGTGCCATCGTCACAAGATACGCCGCCACTTTGCTGCTGTTTCACAGAAATAATTGTAGACACAACTTATTTTGACAGAACCAAATTGAAAATGACCAAGTTTCATTTAAATCAAGACAAAAAGTTAGGAGGAGTTGCCTTCACAAGGCTGCAATTTCAATAAGCCCCAGGCACTAAATTTTAAGGGGGCATAATTCAGGGAAATAAATGAGCCATAAAATCCTTGATCTATGTACATCTACAAATTATGGTGATGACATTGACCAAGTTTCATTTAAATAAAGACAAAAAGTAAGGAGGAGTTGTGTTCAAAAGGCTGCAATTTCAATAAGCCCTAGATACTAAGTTTTAAGGGGGCATAATTGAGGGTAAAATTAAAGAACCATGAAATCCTTACTTCATGCTCATCTACCAATTTCGGTTATAACATCCACCAAGATTCATTTAGATCCAGCCAGAAACTTAGGAAGAGTTGCATTCACAAGGCTGCAATTTCAATAAGCCCCAGAGACTAAATTTTTAAGGGGGCATAACTGAGGCAAAAAGCCCCAGAGACTAAGTTTTTAAGGGGCATAACTCAGGCAAAAATCAACGAACCATAAAATCCTTCCTTCATGCACATCTACCAATTGAGGTGATAACATTGACCAAGTTTCAAGAAGATCCAGCAAGAAACTTAGGAGGAGTTGCGTTGACAAGAAAAGTGGACCCAGAGACTAAGTTATCAAGGGGCATAACTCAGGCAAAAATCAACTAACCCTAAAATCCTTCCTTCATGCACATCAACCAATTGAGGTGATAACATTGACCAAGTTTCAAGAAGATCCAGCCAGAAACTTAGGAGGAGTTGCATTGACAAGAAAAGTGGACCCAGAGACTAAGTTATCAAGGGGCATAACTCAGGCAAAAATCAACGAACCATAAAATCCTTTCTTCATGCACATCTACCAATGGAGGTGATAACATTGACCAAGTTTCAAGAAGATCCAGCCAGAAACTTAGGAGGAGTTGCGTTGACAAGAAAAGTGGACCCAGAGACTAAGTTATCAAGGGGCATAACTCAGGCAAAAATCAACAAACCATAAAATCCTTCCTTCATGTACATCTTCCAATTCAGGTGATAATATTGACCAAGTTTCAAGAAGATCCAGCCAGAAACTTATAAGGAGTGGCGTTGACAAGAAAAGTGGACCCAGAGACTAAGTTATCAAGGGGCATAACTCAGGCAAAAATCAACGAACCGTAAAATCCTTCCTTCATGCACATCTACCAATTGAGGTGATAACATTGACCAAGTTTCAAGAAGATCCAGCCAGAAGTTTAGGAGGAGTTGCGTTGACAAGAAAAGTGAACGGACGTACGTACGGAAGGATGGACCGACGGACGGATGGACGGAAGGACGGACGGACGGATGGACGGACAGACGGAGAAGATGAAGCCAATATACGCCGCCGGAGCGGCGTATAATAAAAAATCAATACACAACTGAACTTTTTAACTATTTTGGCAATGTAAAAGACATTTTATTTAGAAGAAACTGTCTCTTAAATTACAGAATCAGGTGATGATTATAGACGCCGTTGTGTTTACTAGACACACTTTTTGTCGGCTAAACAAGTACAGTTCAGAAAAGATCCTAACTTTAATATACCGGTAAAAGAAAAACACTGATAAAAATCAGGAATCTTTTTTCTGTAAAATAATTCAGATGCAAACTTATTGTTTAAAATTGACGTATTGATTAATTGTTTGAACATGAAAAAACAGGTTATTTGCTTATAGATTTTGTGGCCATTTTCTTAGGTTTCACGATGTCATATAGCTGTGCAGCTTTAGATGATACACAGGATTACCCCATGACTTGAGTGGAATTAAAAAACATGTGCTCAATCATTTTGCTGGAAAACAAAAGAGATTTTCAAACCGTAATTTACCCTATTGAGAAGTGAGTGATCTAGGATACTTATTATCATACCTATATTGTTGGGAGACATATGACCCTATTTAGAACTTGTGTCATCCACTTATGTCAAATGTCGCATTAAAGTTAGCTGCATGAGCCTCAAAAGTAAATTTAGGAGGAAAAGTTGTGCCCTTCATTGGACTCAAACCCCCAACCCCCAGAACACTAGCATGCGCTCTACCAACTGAGCTTGCTGGGCACCTGGTCATGAGTCTATCAATCACTACACTTCATTGGTTCAAACTCACAGCCCCATGCTGTTAAAAGACAGCCAAATTTGTTACTGGCCGAGCTTGCCAGGTTCTGCGTATTCGTTCATAGGAACAGCACTCAGTGTTCCAACTGCTTTTTCAATCTGGAGGTAAAAATGGGTATTTTACAGTGTGCATGTACCCCCTCTATTTAACACAAAGAAGGCTGGTTGCAAAAATCGGGGGTACAAGCATCAAATTAGGGGTAAATCACCCCCATTTTGGTGTTTTTTGGGAACGCAGAGCACTATATACCTAGTTTTTTTAATTCTATCATATATTATAATATGGGAAAAGTAGCGCAAAGAGCCCTTTGGGCACTTTGCGACTTTTTCCTGCTTCTAGATACCAAGTGTAAAACATTTAAATAATCAAAATCAAAATGAAATTCATATACCATCAAAGTTAATATTTGTGTCGTAATGGCAGCCTACATGGAGGATGATGATCTCGCGAGATTTCACCATTTTGTTTTATTATTTATTTTGATTCATTTTTTTCATCTTTTTTTTTATTTTATTTCTGTCGACCATTATCAAAATTTAGATTGTAGTGAACGTAGAATTATAAAATTAGGATAAGAATTAGCCTTACATGTAAAAAGTTTCACATATTTGCTTAGAATCTTGTCTGGATGACGTTTTTTTACCCTCCGCAAATGACGTCATTCTTCACTTTGGAGAAGTAAGACGCTACTTTTTCCCTCTAAAGCATCGTCATTTTAACGGCAGGGTTAAAAGCAGGATAAGACTTGATAGAGATGAAATTTTAAGCAATATTCCCGGTTAAGACTTGAAAAAAAATGAAATCTATAACAAAATTCGCAGTTGTTTGATTCTTTGAAAAATTGTAAATACAGCTATTTTAGCTTAAGCGAAGCTGGCCAACATCTTGTTGGAATCAAATTCTTTAGGATTTAGATCTGAAGCAGTTTCTATATTAAGTGCATCCATATTGAAAGTACCCCAATCCCCCTTTAAAATTTTTAAGAGGAAAAAAATTGTATTGAGTATCTATCACTCATATTAGGTTTATTTATTCCTATCTCAGCACTTATCTAAATGACTGTGCCTGAGCCTCAGTCTAGAAATAAGTGAGGAAAAGCACTTACAAGTGAGGAAAAGCAAATAGCCATTGATTTGAATAGCTTATTTGGTCTTCTGCAAAATATATGTCATGTGCATGTTTTGTACAGCATCTGGGGAAGTGAATTTCAAATTAGTAACTGCACTTATTTTTTCCATGGAAAATATCTTCAGTGTAGAAAATTGATTGATTAACGCCGCTTTCAACATTATTTCAGTTATATCGCGGCAGCTGGAGCACCTAACAATGGATTCCTGGTATTTCTCTTACCAGTACAACCATCACATTCTTTCCTAGCCTTCAGCTGCTATCTCACATAGGTCTACGATTATCAACCCATTGGTGAGAGACAAATAGTCGGAAAGAATGAGTGCCACTGTTCGGGAATCCAACCCAGAACCTCTAGATTGACAGTCTGACGCGCTACCAACTGTGCTATGACGTGGCTTCAGTGTAGATAAAGGTCAACAAAGGATTCTAGTTTCTTTGTTTTGTTCGCATAACCCCATTCAAGCGAAAAAAAGAAAGAGGGGTGGGAACAGACAGACACATAATATTGAAATTGATGCATCATTCATGCGGGTCGATACAGCAAAAGGTTGGGGTGCAGGAGCTTTATTTTTAAATTCGGTAAATTGAGTAAGTGAGTAAATAAAGAATTGTTCTTTCTTCAAATTACTTTCCCCGTCTATAGGTTAAACCTATGATTATAAAAAATATCTCTGTTGCTCAACAGTAGGTTTGTGTGATTTTATGTCACTGTCTAGATTGGAACGAAATTCGATGGGGCGAATTCAGTTTTTCATTGATACAAATTCTCTTTGCGACGTTTAACAAAGTGTTATCGCGAAAAGGTTTAAAAAACTTTAATTCTTACCGTAATTTCTTAAATCGTTGTTTAAATGCCAGTTTAATTGATTTTTCGGGGTTAAAAAACCGCTTGGCGGTCTCCAGTGTAAACAAACCAGCGCCGCAGAAAAGTACGGAAAGTACCGAAAAGTCGGGATGTAACGCGCATTCTGATTGGATAATGAGATTTTCATGAAAGGGGTCAAAAATAATGAGGGTGTACCTATAAATTATCGGTAAACCTCCATTTTTTATCGGTATACTCCCATTTTGTTATGGGTTTACCCTCATTTTATAGGTCTACCCTCATTTTTATCGGTATACCGATATAATATTAGGGGTATACCTCCATTATTTTGTAGGTATAGCGGTATTCTGACTTTTGACCCCGTTCGCGCGCCATACGCCTGAGCAGAAAGTGCTCAAGGTGAGCTTGTGTGGTTGTGTGATGTCTGTTGTGTGTTGTCCTTTGTGCATCGTCAAAATTAACCTTTTAAGACACTTAAAACCATATCCTTTTGCTCAATCAAAATGAGAACTTGTCAGATTGATTTTCTTGAAGGAATCTCAGTCAAGTTCAAAATTGGGTCAAGTGATGTCAAAAACTATGTCGCTAGGTCAAATCTTTAAAAAAAATCTTGAAACACTCTACAGGCCGTTTGTTTTGCTCAATTAACCTGAAAATTGGTCAGATAAATTATCTACTTGAAATTTTGGTCAATTTTGAAATTGATCTCTCAAGCGTTGGAGGAAAAGGGGCCAATTGAAAATTTAGACTATTCTCGTCAAAGTTTAAAGTAGACTTTAAAGTCTGTTTTTTTTTTCACCCGACTATTTCAAACTTGCTTAGTATGATTGTACCATAAAAACTATAACGAGGATGGTTCCTTTCGAAAAAGGGTCCAATCTATGAAGCATCATGGGCGTTAAAAAAGATTAATAATAAAATCCTCTATAGCAGTCAAAAACCTGTAGTTTTCTTCGGATTGCCTTCAAACTTGCACAGAATAATTGTATCATCACAATGATTGCTGTATTTTAAAATATTTCTGATTGAATGAGCAACACGAGAAAAAGATGCCTATAATTAAAAGTTAAATTTCAGAATTCTTGTTCACACCACTTCATATATGCATCGAAGTTGATGAAAACATGACCATGGGCATATTGATGCGGTCTGGTAATTTTAAACTGCGGCAAGAAAAGGGGATCTTAATGTTAACTCCCTTTGTTAAAATCAAAGCGCTGAAGGCCTGGTTTATAAAGTAGCAAGGTAACATTTGAAGTCATGCACTCCAATTTTTGAATCCTTTTAGCAAGGCTTTTTTAGGCGAAGGAACCAATGGTTCCATTTACCTATAGGGATCTTATGCCACATTTCGAAATCGTTTCATAGGAAAAATGTCAAACAGTATGCTCACTATAAAACGCTGAGTCCGCCAAAAACAACTAATTCCCCAGGTATAGATTACCTCGCTCGATGCAACAGCGTAGTGATACAGTTCAAAACATCGTGAAATTGACATTCATCTCAATCAAAACCATTCTAAATTGCTCACAAAGCGCTCCAATCATTCATTCCAAACACTCACTCAAATCATTCAAAAACGATCAAACCCATTAAAAAATATAGAATCAAAAATACCTTTCAAAATAAATTTCGATAGAGAAAATCGCGATTTCACTGACATAATTCAACTTGTTAGCGTCGCATAGGTTCTTGAAGAAATAGAAAGCTTTGTATAGAACCTGAATGTATTTTTATTAAAGGGAGGTAATCAATAGCGCAAATTTTGTTCATCCTGAACAAAATTTCCGATAAAGGATTACCTCCCATTAAATTCACTCAAAACTCGCTCCACTCACTCATTCATTTTCATTCCTAAATCATTCCAAAATCATTCACCTTGTCAATTTCATGATGTTGTTAACTGTATGCAAGACGAGTTAATAGTGAGGTCTTATTTGACGTTCTTACTACCTCGTCCAGAGATATAACCTTTGTTGTAGATTTGTCTCTGCACAACCACTCGTGTAAGAAATATTATAAACAAACTGTCCGCAACTTAAGAACATCGTGAAATTGACAAGATGATTGAATTTTGAATGATTTTGGAATTGATTTGAATCTTATTTAAGCTAGTTTTGAGTGAAATTAACGGAAGGTATTCCAATATCGCTAATGTTGTTCAGGATGAACAAAATTAGCGATATTAATTACCTCCTTCTTAAAAAAGTACACGTACTTTTCTGTTTGTGTGTTTTCGTGGACAAACCAGATTCTAAAAAATTCGACACTAGCCAATAAAATCGTAGAATAATTTGATCTATTTGAATTAAATATCGATCGTCTTGAACAATTTCGAAATGTTTTCTAATAATTTTGAAGCGTTTTTTATCGAATTGAGTGATTGTTTGGAATGAATGAAAGGAGCGCTGAGTGAATGATTTAGAATGATTTTGATCAGAATAAGCGTAAATTTCACGATGTTTTTAACTGTAGCTGAAAATAACCGACGTGGGCCGGTGTCGAACCCACGCGTGAGTAATATTGAAATAAATGGTTTGCGAGTCCAATGCGCTTACCACTGAGCCAAAGAAGATCTTCCTTGGCGCAGGTGTCAGACATTGTATTTAAACCAAGAAAGCTATGCAGGACAATGGTGAGAGTGGTCTCCAATAACACACTCACCATTTAGAGCCATCATATATTGATGAGCATAAGTATATCTAAGCAGCATTCTTCTTCGTGTAAAAACAAAGTCGGTACCATGCCGACATAAATGGCTCAATGGCCGAATCCTGGCGAGCCCCCATCGTATAAACAAACAGACAGGATGAGTGCCACAGTCGTGGATGGAACCCGGAACCTCTAGGTTGACAGTCCGACGCGCTACCAACTGCGCTATGACGGCGACCAATTAAGAAAAATAAAAACTTGCTATGCCACGGCTATCTTAAAATAAGGAATTTAAGCGTTGTTGATGCTCTGTGGAGGTACCACTGTTGCCGATGTTGTCCGTGCCTTTAATTGCAACAGAATCACTATCAATAATCTGCATTGAAGGTTCCGGCAAACAGGCACAGTTGCGGATCGGCCTCGAAGTGGCAGGCCTGGATTAACTGAAACCAGATTAGACCGTCATTTTGAATTGACGCACGCTGGACATCAGTTCCAGACGGCTACTGCTACAGCTAGGCTACGGTGTAAGCAGGGACACCGTTGTCAGACGACTTCGTCACCTCCGTAGGCCGATACGAGCCAGGCGACCTTACGTTGGAAGTATAGTGACACAACGTCATCGCGCTACTCGTCTGCACTGGACACAGTCAGCACCTCCGTCGGCGAATGCGTCAGTGGAATTAAAACTCTCTTTTCCGACGAGTCCAGGTTCAACCTCAGTAACCATGATGGCAGCAGAGTGCGGGTGTATAGGAGAAGAGGTGGGGGATTCGCTAACGCCTGTATTGTTGAAAGACACAGGTTCGATTGGGGCAGCGTCATGGAGTGGGGTGGGATAATGAGGAACTTGAAAACCGACCTGGTAATTGTGCACGGCAATCTCAATGCTGCTGAGTACATTGATCAGATGTTAAGACCTGTACCTGCTCCATTCATCCGCCAGCACGCCCCTGTCACATTTATGCAAGACAATGCTCGCCCGCATATGGCTCGCATCACGTGGCAATATTTGAATACAAATGACGTTGAAACTTCCCGTGACCAGCCGTTTCCAAAGACCTTGACCCTACCCAGCATATTTGGGATCTGCTTGGTCGAAAAGTAAGGGCCAGGCATAATGTTAACATTTTGCAGGAGATGGGGCAGGTTTTGTGGGTCGAATGGAACCGCATTCCTCCGTTGGTCGTACAGCGCTACGTCAACTCAATGAGACGTTGTATTGTACTGGTAATACGTCAACATGGAAGACATACCCGATATTAATGAAATTGTTTCATATCCATCCTTTGAATAGTCTAAAACCTCAATTCAGTTCGTTCGAAACCAGATTATTTTTTTTTATCTTGACCCCTTACGCAGTTAAATAAAAATCACATATTTATACAATCTTTGGTTTCCAAACGAACTGTTAAATTGTAAATTGTTAAATTATCTAAACTTTGGAACAAATTTGTTTAGGTTTAGGTCATATATACTCTTAAAAAAGTTCTTTAACATTGAATACATATTATAATTAAGACAAAAAATTGTTAATATATTCTATGTAAGTCAAAGAATGTGAAGCTCCGCCTTCTTTCCGCCAAATGAAATCCGAATAAACGTTTATTGATCAAAGATTTGAAATGGTGACGTCGATTAAGACTGTTACGTCGAAAGTGTCGCAGGCCTGACCTCTTGAATCTTGCTCTACAATTTTTAATTCGGAGATTTTAAGCAGTCAAGAGACTTAGTTCTTTGAGGTTGTGGTAACAGTGAAAAAAACTCAACCGTCGTTGCGATATTTTTCGTGCTGGACGAACGTTGTTTTTACGCGCCAGACTTATCTAGCTCTTAAAATTAAGCAGTGAGTCGCTTGAAATTGGTGCAAAAGGTTGGAGAGAGTGTGTCCCGAAACAGCAAAGTCATTTACAACGGCTTGTCTAATGAATCCTGCCTTAAAGCGACCTTTAGCATAATGGCGTCGTTCCTTCGTACATTTAACCATATTTCATTTTAAATCTGTGCAAAGACGTTTGATTCCAAAGACGATTTAGGAGTTGCATTTCATTCACGGCATAATGAAGAACTTTCAGTACTTTCCATTGAATTTGAAATTACACGTGCTGTGTGAGAAGGACAGATTTTGCTTAATAAGACGTTGACGTCGTTATGCAGAAAGGCGATCGAGTATTTCATCACAATATGCGTGGATTTCTTGAAATACAATCACTGTTTACAAAACAATCAACTTCAATCGAAGTATTTATTTTACATAAGAGAAAATCGATTTTAAATCGATGTCAAAGACCTGTTTTTGAAGATCTACAAGTATTTCCGTTTATTTTTCGTCGCTACCGTAGCACATGCCCATATGAGCGACGGCCCCAGAAGACGGTTAGTTGTTACGGGGGATAGTGCAAGGATACATGACGAAACTACTGCTGAGATTCGCCATGGTTCTTTAACGTGCTCGGTGTAAAGCACCGTCTCACGGGGCCTCGGTTTAACGTCTCATCCGAAAGACAATTAGTTTTTATTAGTGTACCAGCCCGGGGATCGAACCCACGCCGCCGAACTCCAATGGTTTTGAAGTCCGGTGCTCTACCAACTGAGCTAATCGGGCTGGTAAAGATCTACAATGACCTGGCACTCATTAGATATTCTTTTTGACCCCCGTGGGGCCATAAGTTCAAGCCGGATCATGGCCAGTTATATTTCTATTTCTTTTTAGGGCAACGCTGTATCATTAGGTACCATTTACTTTATATACATCAGTGTTGCATTAGGCTATCGGTATTCTGCACAGAAATATGTCAGATTTTAATTTGGTTCAAAATTTATTCAATGCAAAGTACTCTCCATTCATAGGAAGGATCCATGCCATATTACAGGAGAAGGGGTCTTAATGATAATTTTCTTGTTTACACTCTAGAGGCCACAAATATAGTCCAATCTTCAAGAAACTTGGCCAGAATGTTTGTCAGGTCACAAGGGTGAACCCTATTGAAATAGAAAGGATCCGTGTTATATCACTGGAAAAGGTTGATTGATTGATTGATTGGAGTTATACGCCGCATTCAACATTATTTCAGTTATATCGCGGCGGCTGGAGCACTTAACAATGGTTTCCTGGTATTTCTCTCAACAGTGCAACCATCACATTCTTTCCTAGCCTCGGCTGCTATCTCGCATAGGTCTACGATTACTAACCCATCGGTGAGAGACAACTAGTCAGAAAGAATGAGTGCCGCCGTCGGGGATCGAACCCGAGACCTCTAGATTGACAGTTCGACGCGTTACCAACTGCGCTATGACGGCGGCCCTAATCACTGGAAAAGGAGTCTTAATGGCAATTTTCTTGTTAACACTCTAGAGGCCACAAATATGGTCCAATCTTAATGAGCCTTGGTCAGAATAATTGTCAGGTTACAAGGATAAACCATTTTTAAAATAGGAAGGACTAATGTTATATCACGGGAAAAGGGGCCTCATTGACAATTTTCTTGTCTACTCGCTAGGGCCACAAATATATTCCAATCTTCATGAAACTTGGTCAGAATATTGGTCAGGTTACAAGAAAGATTTGTGCCATATCTCGGGAAAAAGGGGCCTAAATGACAATTTTCTTGTTTACACTCTAGAGGCCATAAATGTGGTCCAATCTTCTTGCAACTTGGTCAGAATGTTTATTAGATCACAAGGATGAACCATATTGAAAATTGGAAGGATCTGTGCCATATCATAGGAAAAGGGGCCTTGGTGACAATATTCTTGTTAACACTCTAGAGACCACAAGTCATATAGGTACAATTGCGACTTATGGTGGAAAATTTGATTATTATTATTAATTTTGACAAAGATATTAAGGTGAGCAATATAGGACCATCATGGTCCTCTTGTTTCAATTTATAACGGTATGAGATTAAAAACCTTTACTTGGTTTGAATGGGTTAATCTAATTCTTGTTTAAGTGTGATTAGGTTATTAATGCCAAATACTTGATTCTTTTCATATCTTATCATTCAATGTTATGAAGCAAATGAAATTTCTATCGGAACCACTTTTTGCATGCTTACTAAATACTAAATGTTGTTTTCATTGAGGAATAAAACCAATACAGGTTTTGGTCGGTGCAAACAATCAAACAACGTGTTCCGTGTTGGGTATTGAACTCGAACCGACATCTCATTGCATTTCGGGAAGGCGTCTGTAACCAATGTTCTACAGCGACTTCTTTATTATACTATGAATACAACGGTACTTTAAACGATATTATACGCTGTGGAAATACTCGAACACTGACGGAAGTTAATGAGTGCCAGGTCATATTAGATAAAAAATACATGCCTGCAAAAAGACCCTAAACACAATGCCTTGTTTCTTTTGCTTTTGAGTATATAAAGAAGGGAAAGGGACTGTATTAAAAATTTAACATATCACAAAACGCAGAAACATTTTTACGGCATACAAGAGAAATGATTGATACTACGGTGTGTACATATACAGACAGACAGTCTGTCGGTTAGTGTACCCTCGCCCACTCCTTTACTACAGGGTATAGCAACAATAAAAAAGTACTAGTTAGGCATGTTAGATGTTAGTTAGTTACAGTTAAAAACATCGTGAAATTGGCACTTAATCCTCATTTAGTGGCGATTCACACATTCCAAAGACTCTTTCCAATCACTCGAAAACGCTCCCAAATCATTCAAACACACTTCGAATCATTCAAAACGATCAAAATTGCATTCAAATCGATCAAATCATTCCATTTTTTTTTTTGGGATGGTGTTGATTTTAAAGCTGAATGGTCCAGTGAAGAGACACGGACAAGTTCGTAAGTTTTTGTCCTAAAATAATAATAATTTCGTAAAGATTGCCGAAATTAGCGGTATTGTATTAACCCCTCCCCCCCCCTTTAATTACATTGAAAACTCGATCTTTCCACTCATTCAATTCCATACGGTAAGAAGGGCAATATAATTCTACGTTGAAGATAGTGAAGGCCATCGTTTTCCGAATATGATAAGTAGCTAGTCAGCAAACTGATGTCTGGACCAAGAACTAATTTTCAAGATGGTTTGTAACCAGATATAGAGAAAAGGCTCTACATTTTTCTTATAATCGACAGGATTTAATTCATCCCAGCCAACTTAGTTTGCTAAGATTGTCAACTCGCCAGATCGCTCGCAGGATAACACGAGCGCCCCGGATAGAGCACACCGTCCAACTTCCGAACACGTAAACCGTTTGGTTTAGTTAGCGAGTGCTTTCCTATTCCACGTTTATCGCTGATTTTGGGCATTAAAGTTTCAATACAATAATGTTTAGTTGTTAGTCCTCGGACTTGCTCAGTAAATGTATGATGTACCCATTTGTCTAACACGCAAGATCTTAATAGTCTTTTGTGCATAAATCTTGTAAATAGGTCATGATCACTTCTAAGTTTTGAATAAGAACAAGGTGTGCAAGAACTCTTCTTTGTGAAACAGGACTGAGTACCTCTAACCACTGTAGAGATGGGAATTAAATTTAGTTAATATTTGGCTTACGGAGCCCGTACGGCGCCTGTAACTCGCCGAATCCTTAAAATCTTAAAATCGTGCGGTGCACGTGCAGAGGCTTACGGTGTCCGTGCGATCATCGCACGGTTTTATGGATGCCATGGACACTTGCAAATTAGTATAAAAAAAAGTTATACAAGTTTTCTTTTTTTTTAAATTGCAAGACCGCGCGGAGACCGTAGCCTATAGACACGCCGTAGAGGCATCGCACGACCGCAGCACGAAAATCACACGGCCACCGTGTGATGTTTTGTCTATAAGTCTTTAACGGATCATTGTACGATCCCCGCGCGGGTACCGTACAATGATCGTACGGCGACCGCAGGATTTACAGTGTAAATAATTGACAAATCGCATGGACTCCGTGCGATGATCGCACGATTACCTTGAGATCGCCATATTGGCACCTCAATTATTCTTGTAATAGTTTTATGAAAATCAGTGCGGACACCGCGCGGTTTTGTAATCACTTACGCCGTAGAAAATAAAATCTTACGATGTCAAAAATATCATACATGAAATCGCAAGCTGCGATATCGTACGGCGACCGTGGCAAATGTAAACTAGGCGAAAGGTTTTGTGGGGGAACGGTGGTGTTAACAACTGCACGACATCTAGTGGGTTTTCTTACTTAAATGTTGGTGTTTTGTTCCATATATTTATCCGTCTGTATGTCCGTCCGTTCGTATTTTTTGATTGACTTTTTCTTTATTTTGACATTCTGGCTTTTCACCTGATTTTACACCCATATAGGAAGTTAGTTTGTATATTCTTTATTCTCACACTTGGGAAATTTAATCGGGTTCAGATAAAAAGTTAATTATATGTACAAGTATACAACGCTAGAATTACATGTTGTTCTATCTTCAACGCCATATTTGAGAATTCAAATGTGTTGCAGATAGCCAGTTTAACTCGTGCCTTATATTATATGAATTAATAAACAAACCTTTTCTTAATATTTATCAATGCACCTATTCATTTTCAATATTTTTTCATTTGTATAAATGATGAATCCGGCATTATACAATGAAGGGAAATTTTGATACATTTCGAAATATTTCAAACAAAAAAATCTCCGTAATTTCATTTTATAATGAGTGTGTGCTAGATTTACATGCGTTTCTCAGAAGCCCAAAAAAAAAAAAAAAAAAAAATAAGAGACTGGTACATATTATATAAGACAATGTATTTCATGGTAATAATAATAATAAATGATTATACCTGCGTTTTGCCCATGGACGTTTTTGCTGGGACTATTTTGGCTAGGGCGCTTTGGTCATGACGTTTTGGCCACGAAAGATATGGCCACTATATTTTTCAATATAACTTTTGGCAAAATAACTATTATGAGAGGCAATAAAATTATATATGACATTTTATTTTCATAATCATTTTCCCCCCCTTAATTTACTCATTGTCCACATGAGAAGTTCACTTTCGAGATTCAGTTATTATGACATATACAAAAGTCTGTGAGAAAAGGAGACAGTTTCTATTAGAATTTATACACTTAACTTTTAGCCAAATATTTGATGTATGTTTCGTTGTGGATTGCTTTTGAATTTCCCCTTTTACTAATTGATTTATCCTTTATGTGATAATTTTATTGATTTATTTTTCTTATTATGGTATTAATTTTAGACTTATTCCATTTCCCTTTTTATTAACATAGTGCACACTCTATCTTCCCGTAATAATTATCAAACTAAACAAACCCAAAAGGGGCATGTATCTAACATAAAAAAAAATCATGTTTTTTTTAATATATTGGGGTATGAAATATTGAAATATAACTAAAAACAAAATCATAATGTATTATCTCGCGAAACGGATTCATGCGAAAGTGATTGTAGTTTTGGTGCAATACCCCAATAGATTAAAAAAAAAATCTCTCCATACCTGAATGAATTCAAAGAAATATTCTTTTCAAATCTTATTACTTGATGATATTTAATGAGCAAATAAAATATTTTATTAAAGATATGCAGTTGCATGGAGTCATAGCTTAACGGGCATATAGACAATTACTGCGTACTAAAAGTTGTTCTCATCGGGGAATGAAACCAATGTTCAAGCAAATAAAAAATGCAAGGGACACATTTAAATTGAATTACATAAATGGCATTTTGATTATCGATCTAGTGAAACATGATTTTGCACACATATATCTGACATTTTCTCATTTGGCATATCTATTTCTGGCATTTTTCATTACGTTGAATTTCGCTCTAATCAAAAACAATTTGTTGTAGTAATCTCAAAGTCTTCAAACACCGTTTAATAAAAAGAATTATCTATCGATCAATCATTCTTAATCAATCTATGATCTATTGAGTTATCTAACAGGCCTGTTGATATTAAATATTTTTTCCTTTCTACAGTAATGTTTAAGTTAGCTATTTAAATATCGAGGTGTCATAAAACTCGATGACAGGTATACACAGGAAATTGGTCAGACTTTTATTGTCCAATCAATGCTTATTTCTTTGTTTCACACATATTGCCCCTTTAGGATAAAATAAATATGTTCAGTTAATTTCATAGTGATCGTTGATTTAAAGAGAAGTGAAATAAGTGGATAAATGGCTCATTAAAAAAAAACGGGTACTTGATGTTATTCATAGCCATTCTTTACATAATGGATCTTTCTTTTGCTGTTTACTCATATTTTACATATTGTTTGTTTTCAAATAAATTCATTTTATTGACACTAAAATAATCTCGAAAAAGTCGTCTATTTATAAAGTTAAAAATCGGATCACCTAACAAGTGCGTGTGACGTCACGGAAACACTAATGAAATAAAAACATGTGAAAAGGGTAAGAAAAACACTCAATTATTATATTATTATTAATATATTATTATTTTATCATATTCTACTTACTCAATTATAAAATATTTACACTTTTCGTTAATAAATGTGACATTTTTCATTCCGAAATACTTACGAAAAATGCCCGTGACTGTGATAGAAAATGCTGGATAAAACGCCTTCTCTGATTGGTTGACGGAAAAATTACAGGTATACCCTCATTATTATAGGTAAACCCACAATAATACCGGTGTACCGCTAAATATTGTAGGTATACCGGTAATATTATGGCGGTTTACCCACAATTTGTAGGTGTACCTCCATATTTATCGGTATACCGATAAAAATATGTAAGTATACCCTCATTTTTATGGGTATACCTCCATTATTTTGTGGGTATAGCGGTATTCTGACTTTTGACCCCGTTCGCGCGCCATAAATTATATTTCACTGTTTCCTATCAGGCGTATTAGATTGCTGTTAATTTTACCGTTTTCCTGAGTATTTTTTTCTTGCCGTTGATATCAGAATGAGTAACATCGGCCAGATATTATGAGAATTACAGCGGTTTAAGGAAGTTCGCTCGGCTTTTTTCCTACTATAATTGTATTTAATTTTTCTTTAAACTTGATTTTTAAGAAAGATTTTCATGTTTAATTTCGATTTTGGGAAATAAAAAAGGGGTCACCTTGCATATTTTTTTTCTCAGAGCCGTATGAAAATAGGTATCAAATCATTTAGTGCCCTTTAGATTTTGCCTTTGAATTTCTTTTAAAATCACACCATTATTTTTGGACAAATAAATATTCAGAAAGCGATTGTTTTATGTTTAATAGATAAATAAAAAAGCAGATTCACAATCTTCTCGAAATAAATAGCTCTAGCGAGTTTCGGAAACATCCAGGCAAATTAAAGGCGAGACTACGAGTACTTGCGAGTGTTCGTTTCTTATTCGAGTTCGACCCAAATACCGTTTTCGCCTCAGTGCCAGTTCGTACCTAGTCCGCCAGTAGAGAATGAAAGGGTGAACAGCCGAGAGATTTTTCTTACTTTCTTTAAACAATTTCTCTCCTCAGTGGCCGACTTTACCGGGGCCAAAATGTTTTATTAAAGGCAAGAACATTGTTACCCTTATGAAATATTACTTAATGAAAGTGCTTTCAATTGACTGGTAAACCAATCCTATCCATGTTACTCTCCAATATTTCATTGATTAGGACATGCTCACCAGCCACGACATGCATCACATTTTCACGGCGGATTCATGGAGACTGTAATGTAGACTGGTAAACCTGTCCCATCTACGCTACCCTCCGATCTATATCGATAGATTGAGGCAGGCTCGCCAGTCAAACCGTAATGTAGGTTTTACTCTACAGTTGGGTCTTCAAAGTTAACCACAAGTTGATTAAATTTCCCGAGGAAAATGAATGATAAGACTCACGATAGGGGCTACTTTAGATCTACTTTAGATCCGCAACTGCAGTCTATGATAATTGTGGGGCTGCATTTTTTATGAAAAGGTTTCGGTCAACTTGTATCGAAACTTCTTACATAGAGAAATGAGAGAAGATTAATTGAACTTGTTCTATTAATAGAACGATTGTTCTACCTGACTAAAATATCGTATTTAGCAGCATATAGCCGCGATCTGGGTCTAGAGAAATCTAGAAAGAGATGTGAAATATAGGGCACATCATCGTGTAGAAGAGAACTCCATCTAGGTCTACAACTGGCTGATATATCTGGGAAAAATCGTATTGTTGAGATTTTTTGTCTGAAAAGTGCTCATTTGAACTAGATCTATATCGGATACGGAATAGTTGTCGGATGGGTAATTCGGAAAAAATAGTTCCATGGAAAATACAGCTAAATTATACAAAGGTATTAATTTAGTGAATTTAAACTTAAATCTCATATTTTTTTTAGAAAATGAAAAAAAAAAAAAAATATTAACTAGCGAGGACTATATCCATATCGAAACTCCAACATTTGTATTTTTACGCGGATGAAAATGCTAGTTGTTTACACGTCACCTTGGCGTTCTGCAATTTTATGTTTACGAAATTTAGATTTCCAAACAGCTAACTGTGACATTTCACTAAATGAGGTAGGATTTTATGATACATTACGTATTTGTATATTAAAAACATGGTGTAGAAACGGCATATTGTCATTTTTGCTTGCATGAAGAAAGTTTATCCGGTGGTGGCCGAGAAAACCGAACAAAGCGAGCTTGCGAGCTTTGTTCGGTTTTCTCGGCCCCACCGGATAAACTTTCTTCTTGCAAGCAAAACCCAGTTAATGAAGACTTTGAAAGACACTGCATTTCGTATAGCATAGTGAAGTTATCCAGGAAGTTCGCCTACGTCCCCTGTCTCCATCGTCCTCAACATTTATCTTTTTTCTACTTCACCGAAACACTTATATTACCGAATCACAAACTTTACCAGTCTGTAACTCTGACTGTAACTCAATATTATTTGGTCTTAGATAGATCTCTCCGAATAAGCAGTCCTTACCATGAGAAGTTGACTGTACCGCAATATTATTTGATCTTAAGTATATCTGCCTGGATGAGCGGTCGTTACTATGAGAAGTTTCTTTTGGGATAGTACTCGTCTTATTGCCTTTTGTCACTTTTCATACACAACTTGCACAATAATATCAAAAACGAAATAACAATACTGTTTATTCAACATCATTAAATGATTCACTAGAAGGATATACTCACAAGTCCGACAACCCCTTGATGCCAGGGGATGTCTTCTGCATCTCTCCTTTCTTCCTCCTATTCTTCGTTTTCTCCTTCTTCTTCCTTCTCCTTTTTCCTTCTCCTTTTTAGCTCCACTGGCTGAAAGCCACTGGGCTATTGTCATGGCTATGTGTCCGTCGTGCGTCCGTCCGTCCGTTGGTGCGTCCGTCCGGTCGTAAACTTTTCTTTAAAAATCTTCTTCTCAGAAACTACTGGATGGATTTCAACCAAACTTCACAGGAATGATCCTTGGGTGACCCTCTTTCAAAGTTGTTCAAGAGATTTTGATCCAATAAAAAACATGGATTTAAGGGGTGTGGCTAATTTCCAAATATGGTAAAAAGTGAGTTTTCTCAGATTCTAATCAATGGATACCAATTAAATTTCACTGGAATGATTCTTGGGAGACCCTTTATAACTCTACAAAAAATCATTGTGATCGGATGGAAAATATGCGTTTTTATGGGCGGAGGTCATTTCTCTATATGTTATATAGTGGAAAATTTGAAAATCATTTTCTCAGAGTGTAATCGATGGATATCAACCCAATTTCATTGGAATGATCCTTGAGTGACCCCTTATCAGTCTACCAAAAATCATTGTGATCGAATGGAAAATATGCATTTTATGGGCAGAGGTCATTTCTTTATATGTTATAAAGTGGAAACTTTGAAAATCATTTTCTCAGAATGGAATGGATGGATATCAACCAAATTTCACTGGAATGATTCTTGGGTGACCCTTTATCAGTCTACAAAAATCATTGTGATCGGATGGAAAAAATGCGTTTTATGGGCAGAGGATATTTCTCTATATGTTATATAGTGGAAAATTTGAAAATCATTTTCTCAGAATCTGATTTTTGGATATCAACCAAATTTCACTGGAATGATCCTTGAGTGACCCTTTTTCAGTGTACCAAAATTATTTTGATTGGATGAAAAATAAGCATTTTATGGGCAGAGGTCATTTCTCTACATGTTATATTTGGAAACTCTGAAAATCATTTTCTCAGAATGTAACTGATGGATATCAATCAAAAATTTTTGGTATGATCTTTGGGTGACCCATTATCATGCAGCCAAAAATTATTTTGATTTGATGAAAAATATGTCTTTTAGGAGCGGAGGTCATTTCTCTATATGTTATATAGTTCAAACTTTGAAAACCATTTTCATTATCAGTAAAACCCCAAATATCTAAAAATCAAGTCAAAACATTTATTTGCTTTTACAAGAATTTCAAGCCTGTGGAGCGACTCAAGCCATTCATGGCTTTCTAGTTCTTTTTTTTCCTCTTGTCCTGCTCTTCTTTGAAGAGGGTCTTTCTCACTTTGTTCCGAAAAAATACTCGTTATTATCTATGCTCCACGGAAATATTCAGGTGATTATACAGTCGACGACTCATGTATCCGACGGTCTGCAGTGAAATCTCCGTATTAGATAAAACTTCTTGTTTATGAACCTTCATGTAAAGAGTCCTAAGAATTAAAGGAACTGATATCTTCATTTTATTTTGATAAACATTGCTTCGTAATAAGACTTTATTCGAGAAGTTTTACACGTCTTTGGGGATTGTCTAACGAAGCTTTTCAATTTATGAACATTTAGGCATAAGGTAGTCTAAACATAAAGTCTCATATTTTAAAATCAGTTATATTCCATATACTCGAAGGTCAAAAAGTCTCTTTGAGACATCCTATATTAAACGGTGATTGTTACGTATCATACTTTAAATCGTGAAAGCTATGCTTATTATAGATTTTTATTTTCTTAGTAGGGCACAAAGTCCAATTGCAAGTTTTGTTGTTGTGTTCTGTTTTCATCTGGTTGAATTTGTCCTGGCTGATCTGGTACATCTCATCAGTAGCACCCAGTCTTTGTTGATCTGGTAGATTTCATCAGTGACATCCAGTCTTGACTGATCTGGTATATTTCATCAATAGCACCAAGTCTTGGCTGATCTGGTACATTTCATCAATAGCACCCAGTCTTGGCTGATCTGGAGCATTTCATCAGTAGCACCCAGTCTTGGCTGATCTGGTACATTTCATCAGTAGCATCCAATCTTGGCTGATCTGATACGTTTCATCAGTGGAACCCAGTCTCGACTGATCTGGTACATTTCATCAGTAGCACCCAGTCTTGGATGATCTGGTACATTTCATCAGTAGCACCCAGTCTTGGATGAACTGGTACATTTCATCAGTAGCACCCAGTCTTGGCTGATCTGGTACATTTCATCAGTAGCACCCAGTCTTGGCTGATCTGGTACATATCATCAGTAGCACCCAGTCTTGCCTGACCTGGTACATATCACCATAGCACCAAGTCTTGGATGATCTGGTACATTTCATCAGTAGCACCCAGTCTTGGCTGATCTGGTACATTTCATCAGTAGCATCTAATCTTGGCTGATCTGGTACATTTCATCAGTGGAACCCAGTCTTGACTGATCTGGTACATTTCATCAGTAGCACCAAGTCTATGCTGATCTGGTACATTTCATCAGTAGCACCCAGTCTTTAATGATCTGGTACATTTCATCAGTAGCACCCAGTCTTGGCTGATCTGGTACATATCATCAGTAGCACCCAGTCTTTGCTGATCTGGTACATTTCATCAGTAGCACTCACTCAGTCTTTGTTGATCTGGTACATTTCATCGGTAGCACCCAGTCTTGGCTGATCTGGTACATTTCATCAGTAGCACCCAGTCTTTGATGATCTGGTACATATCATCATTCCATTGCCAGTGACAACCTGAAAGGTAAATTTTGAACGAGTTAATCTGCGGGTTATATTTAAAAAAATTATATAGAATATCAATGAACATATCTTGCTGAGATTGTTTAATCTGTGTCGTAGCCTGAATCCTCTTTGCTATACATCTAATATTCCCAAATGATAATAACTGAGGCATCCGATTCCGAGCCGGAATCGGAATCTTAATTATCTTCTAAGAAGAACTCAAAAGCGTCCATCGGATCCCAATCCGAGTCAGAGTATTGACCAGACTCAGTCTCAGACTCTGGTTGACCCTGTAACCTTTCAATAAATGAATCAGAGGATGAATACGATTCGTCCTCTGAATCTGTTTCCATTGCCGCTAGGAAATCTTCCACATTATCCGGAACTACCTCACTTAATGAGCCGTCCGGATTGAAGACAAATCCACTACCAGAGTCTGATGATTCGGAATCCGACATTTTTCATGTAAAGCGAAGTTTGGTAAAAAAGCGTTTTTCGAAGGTGAAGAATGTCGAAAAAAAACCATTATATCATCTTTTCATAGGGGATTAGTTCAATGAACTTTTGTCACAACAAGCTTCAAAATTGTCATTAGTTGAACAAGAGGTGATGGTAGCCTTGAAAATGCTAGTTTATCTTTTTCGACTGATAAAGTTTGCGATTAAGGTTTGAATTCCCGATTTGGCGGCGGCACTCATCCTTTCCGACTATTTCTCTAGCATCAATGGGTTATAAATCGTAAATCTTTGTCGGAAATCGGCTATAGGCTAGGAAAGGATATGATGGTAATGCTTATGTGAAAAATACCAGGAAACCATTGTTAGGTGCTTCAGCCGCCGCGATAAGACTGAAATATTGTTTGAAGCAGCGACATTAAACCCCATTCAAACAAACAAATTGAATTCCCGACAATGAAATCTTGTGCGAGCAAAAAAAGTAACATCTATCATTTCAGTACAGTCAGCAAATCTTCCATTACGGAAAGCAATGAGTTCGATCCTCAAGCGGCAACTCATCCATTCGAACATTTTTGCACGAACAGAAATTATTTACCTATGCGAAATAAGAGCTGAAGGCTAGCAAATGCTTTGATGATATTGCGAGTGTGAAAAATATCAGAGATCCATTGCAAGGTGCTTTAGACATCGCGATTAAACTGAATAGTTGAAAGTGGCGACCCCCCCCCCCCCCCCCCCCACACACACACACACTCCCGCCATCCCCAAAGTAACCTTGTCCGGACATTAATTGGACCTTGACAGTTCAAATAGATACATTATACGCAACTCATTTATCTGCGAAAGGGCATCACTATTGAGATGCATACTTGCGTTTCTAATTTCAAAATTGAATTTTAAGTTCATGACTGGGTGAATAAACTAATTTGTCGGTGTTTGTAAACATAAATAATTACAACATAGACCCGGTGAAAATCGTTTTTAGCTCAACGTTTCAAGTGGTTTGTCCACTTTTTTTCTTGCAATTATGTTTTAGTCATCATTTTCAAGGGCATTAAAACTTCACAATCGATACATAGACCTATCCTACTGGATTTAGAAAACTATTCTCATTTAGCTGGAGATTTGCTATTAGCAATTATCTTGTATAGTTTTTGCAATAAAGTACAGACTTGAATCAGACTGCAAATTGCTTAATTTTAGACACTAGAGAAATATTCTGCTATCAGATAGATAAGAATTGGAACAGTAAAAAAGACCAATATATTTTTTAGCTCACCTGAGTACAAAGTGCTCAAGGTGAGCTATTTGGATCTTAGAATGTCCGTCGTCCACAATTTCTTTAAACATCTTCTCCTCCTAAACCAGTGGGCCATTCTTGATGAAACTTGGCAGGGATGTTCCTTGGGTAAAGCTCTACCAAAGTTGTTAAATAAATGAAATCCACCCTTAACTTTCCCTTTACCCTTAACAAAAGGGTGAAAATCTTTAAAAATCTTCTTCTCTGAAACCAGAAGGCAGACAGCTTTCAAATTTGGTATGTAGCATCATCTAGTGGACCTCTACCAAGTTTGTTCATGTCAAGACCCTGGGGTCATGTTTGGGCTTTGCCCGGGCCCAACCCTTTGTACATAGAATCAAAGAGCGAAAATCTAAAAAATCTTCTTCTCTGCAACCAGACGGCTGACAGCTTTAATATTTGGTGTGTAGCATCACCTAGTGGGTCTCTACAAAGTTTGTTCATATCAAGACCCTAAGGTCATATTTGGGCTTTGCACGGGTGCATCCCTTTATCTCTTATGAGCACGAAGGGTAAAAAAATGACAATCTTCAAAAATCTTCTTCTATGAAACCAGAATGCAGACAGCTTTCATATTTGGTATGTAGCATCATCTAGTGGACCTCTACCAAGTTTGTTCATATCAAGACCCTAGGATCATATTTGGGCTCCACCCGAGCGCAACCCTTTTTACATAGAATCAAAGAGCAAAAATCTTTTAAAATCTTCTTTAATCGAAACCAGAGGGCACACTGCTATCATTTTTGGTATGTAGCATCATCTTGTGGGCCCCTACCAAGTTTGTTCATATCAAGACCCTTGGGTCATATTTGGGCTCTACCCGGGCACATCCCTTTCAGCTCATCTTTAGAATGTAGCATCATCTTATGGACCTCTTTCAAGTTTGTTTATATCAAGACCCTGGGGTCACTTTTTGGGTCCACCCGGGAGCATCCCTTTTTACATAGAATCAAAGAGCAAAAAGGCATATCTGTCTTGCTCTTCGCTGAAAACGTTCTATGGTATTGATCTTGGGCAATTATCTTCTTTTTGACATCTGCCTATCTAATTAATGAGATGTCCAAGGGGTCATAGAGACACAGGTGAGCGATCTAGGGCCATCTTTGTCCTCTTGTTTATTTAAGTACATATCAATATTTAGTTTATTTAATTAAAAACACACTAATTTTTATACGCCCCTCGAAGACGGGACGTATTATGGGATCATAGGCTCATTTGCTTCTGTATATAGACTGCTAACTGGTGACGTTCTAAATGCGCCTAATGCCAAGCGCAATCCCTGATTATGAATAGTATCAAGTTTGCGAAGGTATGAAGGGCGCGCAGAACCATAAACAACACAGCCATAGTCTAGCTTTGATCTTACAAGTGCCCTATAAAGGCGCAACAGAACCTTTTTATCGGCTCCCCAATCCATACTGGATACAACACGAAGAAGATTAAGTGCCTTTTGGCATTTATTTTTCAAATTATCAATATGAGGAATAAACGAAAGCTTAGAGTCAAATAATAGTCCTAAGAATTTAAATTCTTTGACAACTTCAATCGGTATCCCGTCCAACTTTAAATCTGGATCAAGATGCATTTTTCTCGATTGACAAAAATGCATACATTTAGTTTTGGTTTTTGAAAACTTGAAACCGTTTTCATTGGACCATTTTGAAAGATTGTTCAGGACTTGTTGCAATTGTCTTTCAATTGTATGCATGTGCTTTGATCTGTAACAGATACAAAAGTCGTCAACGTAGAGAAAACATTCCACACCAGGGCAAACGGTTTTAACAATGTTGTTTATTTGACACTAAATAGTGTCACCGATAAAATACTCCCCTGGGGAACACCCATTTCTTGTTCATGGGGATCAGATAAAGTATCTCCAACACGGACTCTAAACTGACGTTCATCCAAAAAAGCTGAGATGAAAAAGGCAAGGCGACCTCGAATACCGAAATCATAGAGGTCGTTCATAATTCCATACTTCCAAGTGGTGTCATAAGCACTTTCGAGATCGAAAAAGACAGAAACAACGTGTTCTTTCTTTATAAAGGCTTCTCGAATAAATGTCTCGAAGCGAACAAGATGATCAAGAGTGCTTCTCTGTTTACGAAAGCCACTTTGGACTTGCGTAATAAGGTGGTTCTTTTCAAGAAACCAAACAAGACGATCATTAACCATTCTTTCCATGGTTTTACAGATACAACTAGTTAAAGCAATAGGGCGGTAATTTGAAGGGTTTGTGGAATCTTTACCTGGTTTAGATATTGGAATAACGATAGCTTCCCGCCAAGAGGCTGGAATGCTTCCCGTCTTCCATACCTGATTATAAATTTGAAGTAAGCAATGAAGGGAACGAGACGGCAAACGTTTGAGGAATGGATAATGAATAGTATCTGATCCGACAGCAGTGTCGTGACACTTTTTTAAAGCCTTTTTCAATTCCTTAACGGAAAAGTCTCTATTATAGTGTTCCAGATTTCTGGAACTGAAATTAAGTTGAGACTTTTCTTTTTCACCTTGAAACTTCTGAAACGCAGGTGAATAATTAGTAGAGGAAGATTTCTTGGCAAACGTGTCTGCCAAGACATTAGCAATGTCATGTTTTGAAGAAACTGTGTTATCGTCATCCGTTTTAAGATGACCGACATTAAGTGATGTATTCTTCCCACTAATTTTACGTATCATGTCCCATGTCTTTTTGACAGATGATCTAGAATTTAATCTAGAGACATACTGTCTCCAAGACGAACGCTTACTTTGTTTAATAGTACGACGTGCTTTTGCACGTGCAATTTTAAATTTGTAAAGATTCTCCTTTGAAGGCCTTAAGCCAAATGCTCTAAGAGCACGTTTTCTTTCAGCTACAGCCTTTTTGCAATCGTCATTGAACCATGGCTTGTTTGGATCTTTTGGGTCAGGCGATGTTTGTGGAATACTTTTTTCTGCAGCAGAATAAAGTAAAGTTGTAAACAGATCTGCAGAGTTTTCACAGTCATCAAAGGCTTCTGGATTTATCGACTATTCACATGTGGTTCTAAAAAGTTCCCAATTAGCCTTATGGAGTTTCCAACGCCTAGGGCGCTCCTGAACAGATGGTCCTAATTCGGAGATCTGAATAGGGAAATGGTCACTTCCATGAAGGTCGGAAATAACTTTCCATGAAAAATCAGGAAAAATATCAGGACTGCAAATAGTCAAATCCAGTGAAGAATAATTTCCTGTTGCAGGATGAAGATAAGTTTTAGATTTATCATTCAATAAAACAAGATCATGCCTAGTTACAAAATCCTCAACAATACGACCTTTGTCGTCTGTATTGGAGCATCCCCATAACCTATGGTGAGAATTGAAATCCCCCATAAGTATAAAAGGTTGTGGTAGCTGGTCTACTAGATTATCAAGTTTCCTGCCATCAACAGGGGAACTTGGAGGAAGATAAACAGAGCACAGTGTAATTGTTTTATTTAGAGAGACACTGACAGCCACTGCTTGTAAAGAAGTATTTAAACTAACATGACGGTGAGGGATATTATTATTTACAATTATTCCAACACCGCCAGACGCTTTCTCGCGTTCTATAAAGTTAGTAAAATAGCAAGCATGATATTTTAGAGAAAACCTATCTGTGTCTTTGAGAAACGTTTCTTGTATACATACTGCAACTGGTTTTTGTTTGTTTACTAGAAGATTAAGTTCTTCGAAATTGGCCTTGATGCTGCGACAATTCCATTGTATTATGTTATTCGCCATTGCGGAGGTTAAAATTAAAATAATACCACTAATTAATGGAAGTAAGAATCTACCCATTATTTAACTCCTGTTAGGTTGATTCTGTTGGCCCCTTGCCTTATTGCATCTGTGTGCTTTTGATTTGAAGGAGGGGGAGCGGGTACATCCATCTCCTCATCGTCAGATTCGCTTAATTCAGTGAATCGGTTGTCTGTCGAAACTGGAGGAGGAGAAACCTTGTCCAGATTTATTCGAAGCTTTCTCTGACTGACGGACTCTGAGTTTGGTTTAGACTTTTCTTTCTGTGGTTTAGTACTTTTTTTGTTAATATTGACTTTATTTGGTTTCGAAACTGTGGTCTTCTGAGGTTGATTATTTTCGGAAGAGGCAGATTGTTTTTCATCAACTTTAACTGGTGATTCTTGTGAAGATGTTTCTTCAGATAATGCTTTCTGGATTTGTTCTTTCGCCTGAGGAAATATTTCAGTAATTACTTTCAAAAGGCGTTCACAAGTACCGCACTGTTCAGGTTTGTTTAATCCAGCAGAAACTTGTTTAGCTTTATTAGCATAACTATTTTCAGTTTCAGTGTCTAGACTCCACGATACGTTTAGCCTCATAAAATGAAATAGATTGTCTGCATTTCACTTCAAGAATCTCTTTTTGTAAAATAAAGTTAGGGCATTGTCTAGAATTGGCAGCATGTCCTTGACCACAGTTAAAGCATCTAAGATCATTTTCACAGTCATCTTCGTCATGTTCGTAATTCGGTCCAGTAAAAGCACATTTTCTACAAACTTTCGACCTTGTGCAATTGCTCTCGTGATGTCCGAATCGCTGACAATTAAAGCAACGTAGCGGATTCGGGACATAAACATCAACCTTTACAATTTGAAATCCAACTTTCAATTCCTTTGGAAGTACTGGTTCGTTAAATGTCAAAATGTAAGTGTTGGTCCTGATCATCTTTTCATCCCTTTTAAACTGGATTTGCTTCACCTCAGATACCCCTTGAGATCTTAGATTGTCTTTAATTTCATCTATTGTACATCTGGACAACTCTTTACAGCGTATAACACCCTTTGATTGATTGAATCTTTCATGGGCGTATACTGTAACTTTAATGTTGAAGAATTTTATTATTTTAAGTAAGTTGTCAGCCTGTTGCTTCTTAGATACTTCAATTAGCAGTGTTTCATTTTTAAGAGATTTTACTGATTTAGGGGTACCAAGAATAGAGTTTATCTGTTTTTCAATAATAAAAGGGGACAATTCAGTTACTGGATTTTCTGGGTCTTCACTTTCAACAACAATGTATTTTGGAAATGAATGTGATCTTGGGGCTTCTTCTTCAGAGTCCGATGAGGATGCGCGCTTGGCTTTTTTTGAGGTTGCCATAATAGTTGATTGACTTCATCGGCGATGCTCCAAACCACCCGCCATCGGAGTCCTACAAGGGTACACCTAACCTGGGGAATTCCATCTCAGGAGAGGTGCAGGGGATACATCGCCGATATACTCGAAGCAAAATGGCTAGATCAAGCAAAAATACGCTGATGAATATTTCAACCAAGCATGAAGTAGACATCAGACAGTAAAATTGTCGATCAAACACCATGTTTACCCGATTGGCCCATGAGCCACCGCCTTCTAAGGCGTAAGTGAAAACGTCATTTAATGAAAACGGTGGTTTAGGGAAAAACAATAAAAGACATGTCTTATGATAAAAACGCCCTAGGGCAAGGCATGACCAGCCGATTGATCGGGTCGGGCCCGCCCGACCTCCCGTTTATCCCAACTCGGGGCCAAAGTGGTGTGTTGCAAACACAGGGCCTAGCCAATCCCTGAGGTCACTCAACCACCAGGATCCCGTCATCAGGCAACTTGATACTATTCATAATCAAGGATTGCGTTTGGCATTGGGCGCATTTAGAACGTCTCCAGTTAACAGTCTTTATACAGAAGCAAATGAACCTTCCCTAAATTTACGCAGGAAAAAGCTCTCCATGCAATATTATTTAAAACTTAAATCAAATCCCGACAATCCTACTCATAAAGTTGTTTTTGAACCTAAATATAGAGAGGCTTTTGAAAAGAAAAAGAACCCAATACTTCCTTTTAGTTTGCGCTGTGAAGCCGATGTAAGCTCTCTAGATTTTGACCTAGAGGACGTGGCAGAACATATTGTTCCTGATGTTCCTTTGTGGACATATAAAAGTCCCACGTTTCTTTATGATCTTGCTTCAAGCAAAAAGGATACAACAGATCCATCTATCTTTAAAACCAAATTCTTGGAAGTCAAAGAAAATTACACATCATATGAAGAGATATACACAGACGGTTCTAAAGATGGCGAAAAAGTTGCTTCAGCCACTATTTTAAATGGCGAAAAATATCAATTCCGCCTTCCTAATAACTCTTCCATTTTTTCAGCCGAGCTTAAGGCCATTGATCTCGCACTCGACCATATGATCGCAGAACGATTCTCTCGTTATATTATATACACTGACTCCATGTCAAGTATGCAAGCGATTGAGCACGAGAAAACTGACAACCCCCTTATCGTTAGATTACTCGATAAAATAGCTCAGCTAAATGATGTTGATCTTATTTTCTGCTGGCTTCCAAGCCACATTGGTATTCGTGGTAACGAGGAGGCAGATAAAGCTGCCAAGGACGCATTGTCACTTGAAATTTTACCATTTGAAGTACCTTTTACTGATTTTAAACCCCTTATTCATAGTTTTATTCATGATGTCTGGAGTAAATGTTGGAATGATCCAGCCAACCAGTATAATAAATTATTTTCTGTTCGACAGGACCTCGGCGATTGGTTACCTGGTTACAGGTCAAACCGTCGCGAAGAACTTATCTTGACTCGGTTACGCATTTGCCACACACACCTCACACACTCTTATCTTTTAAAAGGAGAAGACATGCCAATGTGTATTCCTTGCAAATGTCCTCTTACTGTCAAGCATATTTTTATTGATTGTATAGATTTCTCTTTTACTAGAAATAGATATTTTAAAGTTGACAGTACGAAGAACTTATTTGATTATGTAAAAATTGAACTGATTTTTGATTACCTTAAGGCCATTAATTTGTATTATAAAATATGATTTTATTTTCCTTTGAATCCAAGTTTCCCTAAGTTTTAAAAATGTCTCTTTGAATTTTACATTAATATTGAGTGTTCTTTTGAGCACGATTTTCTTTTAAGTTTTGGAAGTACTACTTCTTTCTTACATTTCTACTCTTTGCATAATTTTTATAATACGATTTACAGCGTTTTGTTTTAAAGTGTTAATATTATCTTAGTTTTGAAGGTATACGTCGCCTTTTAAAATAAGTTATTTTTTAGAGTTTTGCGCCCAACATGACATTAGTTGTCGACGGGCCTTAAAACACCAATCATTCATTCATTCATTCCCGTCATCAGGCATTACGGGTCGCAGCCCACGGCAAACAGGCAGGTCCATTTGTTTGGGGTCTTACCATGTACTACATGGACAGCAGCCGACTATTTCTATCCCCCCGCCCAGCTGGGGGCTGTTAAGGATTCGAGCCAGGGACTGTAATTTCAGAATCAACGACACTGTTGATATCACAGATGACATGATCTGTGATCGAATAGTATTTGGGTGTAACGATCAAAAAGTACGGGAAAAGCTGATAAACGAGGGTGACAAGCTGACGATGGACAGGGCAATCCATATAGTTCAAAACCACGAATATTTCCAGAAACAGATGAACTTTATGACGACTAACGCTCAAGCTAACGTGGACCCTTCGGGTCATCTCAAACAAAACCGATCAGGGGCTAGACCAAAACAACAGAAGAAATCAGGTCCGATGCAGTGCGATCGATGCGGGTATAACCATGACAATAACTCTGTATGTCCGGCAAAGGGTAAACGATGCAGAAAGTGTAAAAAGATGAACCATTTCCAGAAAAAATGTAAAGCAAATAAATTTGTGAACAATGTGGCTGAGAATGAGGACAATGAGAATGAAGGGTGTGATAATATGGAATATAGCGTAAATACGGTAAGCGCTACTCAGGAGACATGTTGAAAACTCAGGGTATATTAAATCTTGATTGTTCATATAGAGGTTTAAAGGTCAAAACAAGGTTTTATATAGTTGACACTCAAGCACCTCCTTTGATAAGCACAAAAACTTCAATTGATCTAGGCTTGATAAAGATTACCTTTGCAATCGAAAATCAACCAATGACGAAAGAGCATGTTATGGAGGAATATGATGATTTATTCCAGGGCATAGGGTTACTTCCGGGAAAGTGTCACTCCGATAGTAAATACTCCGCGCAGGGTTCCAGAAGCTCTAAAGCAACGCCTTAAAAACGAATTGGATCAAATGGTCAAAGACAAAATTATCAGAAAAGTGTCAGAGCCGACCGATTGGGTTAATTCAATCGTTGTAGTAGAAAAACCCAAAACGAACTAGTTTAGAATATGTCTTGATCCGAAGGCATTAAATGAAGCTATCCGCAGACCCCATTTTCAGATGCCGACATTAGATGATATTACTTCTTAGTTATCAGGTGCGAAATATTTCAGCATCCTTGACATAAGACACGCGTATTGGAGTGTAGAGCTCGACGAAAAGTCTTCTTTGCTTACTACATTTCACACTCCGTACGGCTGATATTGTCATCTTAGACTACCCTTTGGTAAAAATGCTTCAAGTGACATATTTTTGCGAAAGATCACAGAAGTATTTGAAAATTTGCCAGGTTTTCAGGCTATAGTTGATGATATTCTGGTGTATGGTAAAACAAAGGCAGAACATGACCAAAATCTCAAAAATGCGATGATTCGAGCGCGAGAAAAGGGTGTTCGCTTTAATCCAGAAAAGTGCATCATAGGCGTGGACGAAGTACCATTTTTAGCTCCACTGGCTGAAAGCCACTGGGGCTGTGTCCGTTGTGCGTCCGTCCGTCCGTCCGTGCGTGTGTGCGTGCGGTCGTAAACTTTTCTTTAAAAATCTTCTCCTCAGAAACTACTGCATGGAATGAATGAATGATTGGTGTTTTAAGGCCCGTCGACATCTAAGGTCATGTTGGGCGCAAAACTTTAAAAGATAACTTATTTTAAAAGCCGACGTATACCTTCAAAACTAAGATAATTTTAACACTTTAAAACAAAACGTTGTAAATCGTGTAATAAAATTATGCAGAAATTATGCAGAAAAGCAATGTAAGAAAGAAGTTTTACTTCCAAAACTTAAAAGAAAATCGTGCTCAAAAGAACACTCAATATTATTGTAAAATTCAAACAGACATTTTTAAAACTAATGGAAGCTTGGATTCAAAAGAAAATAAAATCATATTTTATAATACAAATTAATGGCCTTAAGGTAATCAAAAATCAGTTCAATTTTTACATAATCAAATAAGTTCTTCATACTGTCAACTTTAAAATATCTATCTCTAGTAAAAGAGAAATCTATACAATCAATAAAAATATGTTTGACAGTAAGAGGACAGTTGCAAGGAATACACATTGGCATGTCTTCTCCCTTTAAAAGATAAGAGTGTGTGAGGTGTGTATGGCCAATGCGTAACCGAGTCAAAACAAGCTCTTCGCGACGGTTTGACCTGTAACCAGGCAACCAATCGCCAAGATCTTGACGAACAGAATATAATTTATTTCCGTGGTTCGCTGGATCGGACCAACAGTTCTTCCAGACATCCCGAATGAAACCATGAATTAAAGGCTTAAAATCAGTAAAAGGTACTTCAAAAGGTAAAATTTCTAATGATAAAGCCTCCTTGGCAGCTTTATCCGCTTCTTCATTACCACGAATACCAACGTGGCTCGGAAGCCAGCAGAAAATGAGATCAACATCATGAAGCTGAGCTATTGAATTCAATAATCGAGCAATAATCGGATTGTCGGTTTTCTCGTTCTCAATCGCTTGTATACTTGACATAGAGTCAGTATAAATTATGTAGCGAGAGAAGCGTTCTTCGATCATATGGTCGAGTGCGAGGTCAATCGCCTTTAGCTCGGCTGAAAATATAGAAGAGTTATTTGGCAAACGGAATTGATACTTTTCACCATCTAAAATAGTGGCTGAGGCAACTTTTTCGCCGTCCTTTGAACCATCTGTATAAATCTCTTCATAAGATGCGTATTTCTCTCTGATTTCTAAAAACTTTGTTTTAAAAACAGTTGGATCGGTTGTATCCTTTTTGCTAGAAGCAAGATCGTAAAGAAATGTGGGGCTTTTAGAAGTCCACAAAGGAACTTCAGGAACAATATGTTCTGCCACGTCCTCTAGATCAAAATCTAGAGATTTAACATCTGCTTCACAACGTAAACTAAATGGGGGTATTGCACTTGGTTTTTTATTAAAATCCCGTCTGTGTTTAGGTTCAAACACAGCTTTATACGTTGGGTTGTCAGGATTAGATTTTAGCTTCAAGTAGTATTGCATTGAGAGCTTTTTCCTTCTCAGGTTCAAGGAAGGTTCATTGGCTTCAATGTAAAGACTATTAACTGGTGATGTTCTAAAAGCACCAAGCGCAAGGCGCAATCCTTGATTATGAATGGTATCAAGTTTGCGAAGGTATGAAGGGCGCGCAGAACCGTAAACAACACAACCATAATCTAATTTAGATCTGACAAGTGCCCTGTAAAGGCGTAACAAGACCTTTTTATCAGCTCCCCAGTCCATACTAGATACAACACGTAAAAGATTGAGTGCCTTTAAGCACTTATTTTTTAAATTATCAATATGGGGTATAAACGTCAGTTTAGAATCAAAAAGGAGTCCCAAGAATTTAAATTCTTTTACAACTTCAATTTGCACTCCATCCAGCTTTAATTCTGGATCAGGGTGCATTTTCCTAGATTGACAAAAATGCATACATTTAGTTTTTGTCTTGGAAAACTTGAAGCCGTTTTCATTGGACCATTTTGAAAGATTCTTCAAGACTTGCTGCAGCTGTCTTTCAATCGTATACATATGCTTTGATCTGTAACAGATGCAAAAGTCATCAACATAGAGAAAACATTCCACCCCAGGGCAAACAGTTTTGACAATATTGTTAATTTTGACACTAAAAAGTGTCACAGACAAAATACTTCCTTGTGGAACGCCCATTTCTTGTTCATGGGGATCAGACAAAGTATCTCCAACTCGGACTCTAAACTGACGTTCATCCAAAAATGCAGAAATGAAATAAGCAAGGCGACCTCGAATACCGAAATCATAGAGGTCATTCATAATCCCATACTTCCATGTGGTATCATAAGCACTTTCAAGATCGAAAAAGACAGAAACAACGTGTTCTTTCTTTATAAAGGCCTCGCGAATAAAAGTCTCGAAGCGGACAAGATGATCATGAGTGCTTCTTTGTTTACGAATGAATGAATGAATGATTAGTGTTTTAAGGCCCGTCGACATCTAAGGTCATGTTGGGCGCAAAACTCTAAAAGATAACTTATTTTAAAAGCCGACGTATACCTTCAAAACTAAGATAATTTTAACACTTTAAAACAAAACGCTGTAAATCGTGTAATAAAATTATGCAGAAATTATGCAGAAAAGCAATGTAAGAAAGAAGTATTACTTCCAAAACTTAAAAGAAAATCGTGCTCAAAAGAACACTCAATATTATTGTAAAATTCAAACAGACATTTTTTAAAACTAATGGAAGCTTGGATTCAAAAGAAAATAAAATCATATTTTATAATACAAATTAATGGCCTTAAGGTAATCAAAAATCAGTTCAATTTTTACATAATCAAATAAGTTCTTCATACTGTCAACTTTAAAATATCTATCTCTAGTAAAAGAGAAATCTATACAATCAATAAAAATATGTTTGACAGTAAGAGGACAGTTGCAAGGAATACACATTGGCATGTCTTCTCCCTTTAAAAGATAAGAGTGTGTGAGGTGTGTATGGCCAATGCGTAACCGAGTCAAAATAAGTTCTTCGCGACGGTTTGACCTGTAACCAGGCAACCAATCGCCAAGATCTTGACGAACAGAATATAATTTATTTCCGTGGTTCGCTGGATCGGACCAACAGTTCTTCCAGACATCCTGAATGAAACCATGAATTAAAGGCTTAAAATCAGTAAAAGGTATTTCAAAAGGTAAAATTTCTAATGATAAAGCCTCCTTGGCAGCTTTATCCGCTTCTTCATTACCACGAATACCTACGTGGCTCGGAAGCCAGCAGAAAACGAGATCAACATCATGAAGCTGAGCTATTGAATTCAATAATCGAACAATAATCGGATTGTCGGTTTTCTCGTTCTCAATCGCTTGTATACTTGACATAGAGTCAGTATAAATTATGTAGCGAGAGAAGCGTTCTTCGATCATATGGTCGAGTGCGAGGTCAATCGCCTTTAGCTCGGCTGAAAATATAGAAGAGTTATTTGGCAAACGGAATTGATACTTTTCACCATCTAAAATAGTGGCTGAGGCAACTTTTTCGCCGTCCTTTGAACCATCTGTATAAATCTCTTCATAAGATGCGTATTTCTCTCTGATTTCTAAAAACTTTGTTTTAAAAACAGTTGGATCGGTTGTATCCTTTTTGCTAGAAGCAAGATCGTAAAGAAATGTGGGGCTTTTAGAAGTCCACAAAGGAACTTCAGGAACAATATGTTCTGCCACGTCCTCTAGATCAAAATCTAGAGATTTAACATCTGCTTCACAACGTAAACTAAATGGGGGTATTGCACTTGGTTTTTTATTAAAATCCCGTCTGTGTTTAGGTTCAAACACAGCTTTATACGTTGGGTTGTCAGGATTAGATTTTAGCTTCAAGTAGTATTGCATTGAGAGCTTTTTCCTTCTCAGGTTCAAGGAAGGTTCATTGGCTTCAATGTAAAGACTATTAACTGGTGATGTTCTAAAAGCACCAAGCGCAAGGCGCAATCCTTGATTATGAATGGTATCAAGTTTGCGAAGGTATGAAGGGCGCGCAGAACCGTAAACAACACAACCATAATCTAATTTAGATCTGACAAGTGCCCTGTAAAGGCGTAACAAGACCTTTTTATCAGCTCCCCAGTCCATACTAGATACAACACGTAAAAGATTAAGTGCCTTTAAGCACTTATTTTTTAAATTATCAATATGGGGTATAAACGTCAGTTTAGAATCAAAAAGGAGTCCCAAGAATTTAAATTCTTTTACAACTTCAATTTGCACTCCATCCAGCTTTAATTCTGGATCAGGGTGCATTTTCCTACATTGACAAAAATGCATACATTTAGTTTTTGTCTTGGAAAACTTGAAGCCGTTTTCATTGGACCATTTTGAAAGATTCTTCAAGACTTGCTGCAGCTGTCTTTCAATCGTATACATATGCTTTGATCTGTAACAGATGCAAAAGTCATCAACATAGAGAAAACATTCCACCCCAGGGCAAACAGTTTTGACAATATTGTTAATTTTGACACTAAAAAGTGTCACAGACAAAATACTTCCTTGTGGAACGCCCATTTCTTGTTCATGGGGATCAGACAAAGTATCTCCAACTCGGACTCTAAACTGACGTTCATCCAAAAATGCAGAAATGAAATAAGCAAGGCGACCTCGAATACCGAAATCATAGAGGTCATTCATAATCCCATACTTCCATGTGGTATCATAAGCACTTTCAAGATCGAAAAAGACAGAAACAACGTGTTCTTTCTTTATAAAGGCCTCGCGAATAAAAGTCTCGAAGCGGACAAGATGATCAAGAGTGCTTCTTTGTTTACGAAAGCCACTTTGGACTGACGTAATAAGGTGGTTCTTTTCAAGAAACCAGACAAGACGATCATTAACCATTCTTTCCATGGTTTTGCAAATACAACTAGTTAAAGCAATAGGGCGATAGTTTGAAGGATCAGAAGTATCTTTACCTGGTTTAGGTATTGGAATAACGATAGCTTCCCGCCAAGAGGCTGGAATGCTTCCCGTTTTCCATACCTGGTTATAAATTGCAAGTAAGCAATGCAAAGAACGAGAGGGCAAACGTTTGAGAAATTGATAATGTATATTATCATTTCCAACGGCAGTGTCATGACACTTCTTTAAAGCCTTCTTCAGTTCTTTAACCGAAAAGTCTCTATTATAATGTTCCAGTCGACTGGAACTGAAGTTAAGTTTTGACTTTTCTTTATCACCTTTGAATTTTTGAAAAGCAGGTGAGTAATTGGACGATGATGACTTCTTGGCAAAAGTATCTGCCAATACATTCGCAATATCAGCCTTGGAAGAGACGTCACTGAGGTCAGTTCTTAAATGACCAACTCCAATTGACGTGTTCTTTCCGCTGATTTTGCGCACCATATCCCATGTCTTTTTGACAGATGATCTAGAATTCAATCTAGAAACATACTGTCTCCAAGACGAACGCTTACTTTGTTTAATGGTGCGACGAGCTTTCGCTCGTGCAATTTTAAATTTGTACAGGTTTTCCTTTGATGGTCTCAAATCAAATGACCTAAGAGCAGACTTACGCTCAGCTATAGCCTGTTTGCAATCTTCATTAAACCATGGTTTGTTAGGGTGTTTAGGGTCAGGCGACGTTCTAGGAATAGCTTTCTCTGCAGCCGAATATAGTAAGGATGTGAAAAGCTCTGTAGAGTTTTCACATTCTTCAAAAGCTTCTGGATTTATCCTTTGTTCGCAGGTAGTTTTGAACAACTCCCAATTTGCTTTATGGAGTTTCCATTGTCTTGGGCGTTCTTGAACAGAAGGTCCTAATTCAGATATATGAATAGGGAAATGGTCACTACCATGAAGATCAGAGTCCACTTTCCAGCTAAAAGCCGGGAAAATGTCTGGAGTGCAAACAGTTAAATCCAGTGAAGAATATGATCCAGTGGCTGGATGATGATAAGTGGAGGTTTTATCATTTAATAAAGCAAGATCATGATTTGAAATGAAATCTTCAATAATACGACCTTTGTCGTCTGTATTAGAACATCCCCAAAGCGTATGGTGGGAGTTAAAATCTCCCATTAAAATATAAGGCTTGGGTAATTGTCCGACAAGATCGTCTAGTTTCCTACTATTTATAGGAGAACTCGGTGGAAGATAAATTGAACAGAGAGTTATTGTTTTATTGAGAGATACGCTAACAGCAACAGCTTGTAGCGTAGTTTTAAGAGGGATGCTGCGATGAGGAACCTTGTTATTAACAATAATTCCGACACCGCCAGAAGCTTTCTCGTTCCCTTCAAAATTTTTCAAATAGCAAGAGTGATACTTGAAAGAGAACGTGTCTGTATCTTTTAGAAAGGTTTCTTGCAAACAGATTGCCACTGGTTTTCCATTAGAAACTAATAGATTCATTTCTTCAAAATTAGCTTTTATGCTGCGACAATTCCATTGAATGATTGTGTTCGCCATAATTAAATTTATGGGATAAAGTATACTAATTAGTGGTGGAATTATGAATTTTATTTCTTTATGTGTGAAAGATCTATTATATTCTTAACTTGCTTATTCTCTTTGGAAGAATCTGCATCCTCTGGGTCTTCCGTAACCATGTCTTCTTCAAGACTATGGTAGCGGTTATATTGTTTAATTGGATCCTCAGATCCCTTTGGCTGGCGATTAGATGTTGCCGCCCTAGGAGACGAAGTTCTACTCCTAGAGGGTCTAATAAATGAGCCTGTATCCTTATCCTCGGATACTTTACCAACTGGAGGATGTGACTTCTCCAGCTGTATCAAAGCTTTCTTGCGTTTTGCCATATCAGCTAAATCTAATTTTATTACTTCGTCTACTCCAGATGATAATGTGGTGTTATTGTCTGTTGAGGATTTTGCAGGTCGAAGAGAGGTATTATCTTTTGCATTGGAATGGGAAGTAGTCATTTTACTAGAGTTGCTATGGTTTGTAGTATTTTTATCAGGTGGAGAAGTTGCAGAAGTTGTTGTAGCGTTAGAAGAAAATAATTTGGTGATTTGTTCCTTTTTATCTGGGAAGAGAATGCACAGTTTTCCGAAAAGGTCTTTACAATTCTGGCATCCATTTGCATCTTTACTTGACTTTGTATTCTCCATGTTATTTTTAGCAATATTTGCATAAGAATTAGGCAGATTTATCCGATTTTCCACAACTTTTCGAGCCTCTGTAAATGACAAGCCTTCCTTATATTTAATTGTTACAATTTCTTTTTCTTTTTTCCAAAAGTGGCAAGATCTAGATGTTGCAAAATGTTCACCTCCACAGTTGATACATTTTATTGGCTTAGTACATGTATCATCATAGTGATTTGTGGCGTCATCTTCAAAATCTGCGCATCGTCTACAAATTGTACCATCAGTTTTTCTGCATTTCTTTTCATGATGTCCATATTTGAAGCACCGATAACATTGAAGTGGATTTGGGATGTACATTTCCACTCCAACATTAAGGTATCCAACACGGATTGATTTCGGAAGGATAGCAACAGAAAAGGTTAAAATAAATGTATTTGTTGGCTTTTCAACCCCATCTCTTCTTATTTTGATCCGCTTCACATGTGAAATATTTTGACTTGAAAGTTCAGAGAGTATTTCTTCTTCTGAAACACCTTGTAGGTCTGAACATCTGATAATACCTCTTGACGTATTCAATTTTTCGTGTGGCTTAACATCAACCCAAATATTAAAGAACTTGTCCATTTTCAAAAGATTATCTGCCTGTTGGGGTCTGTCAACTTCAACTAAAAGCCCACCACAGCTCAATTTCTTAACTGATTTGACATGTCCAGCATGAGAGACTAATACTTTGTCAATCACAAATGGTGATAATGCAGAAACGCGTTCGTTCGGGTCTCGTTGCTCAATCAGTAAAAATCTTGGAAATGAGGGTTGTCCGGTACATGCAGTTCTAGAGTCGTTATCAATTTCGTCAGCTCTTCGTTTTTTGTTTAGGGTATCCATGGTATTTTATTTAGTATTCACTATCCGGGGCCACCACCCTCCACGGAGTCCTACAAGGGGACATGAAAGGGCGGGTCTCCAGCCCCCCATGCCGGGGCTACCCGAATAGTATACTCGAGCCAAACGACAAAATGAATGACAGCGATTGCACGAAAAATTTCCTTACAAAGAACCAAGTCGTGCAAATGATGCCAAAACACAAAATCCATTCAACCCGATTAGCCCATGAGCCTATATAGACAAGGACTAAAATACTATTAAAATATAAAATATAAGTGACAAGGGCAAAGTAACCTTTGTACTTTCAAAAGAACAATGACTTTATACCAAATTATTTTCAAAGAAATGTGGTACAGCAAGTTGTTATGGAATGTGTCATTAGAATCACGACAGAACATCTTCATATATATAACGAAATATTTCATATGACAAAAGTAGATGCCCCAGTCTAAAACGACCAGCCGATTGCCTAGACCGGGCCCATTTAGGCTCCCGTTTCAGCCGAAGCCGAGGCCAAAGCAGCGTGTTGAGAAGCTGGAGATCCCTGGGCTTCCCTCAACTACCAGGACCCTCTTTTCCGGCCTTACGAGTCTCCACCCACGGCAAACAGGCGGGCCCATTTGTTAGGGGTCTTACCATTGACTACATGGGCGGCAGCCGACTATTTCTACCCCCCCGCCCAGCTGGGGGCCTCTTTGTTTACGAAAGCCACTTTGGACTGACGTAATAAGGTGGTTCTTTTAAAGAAACCAGACAAGACGATCATTAACCATTCTTTCCATGGTTTTGCAAATACAACTAGTTAAAGCAATAGGGCGATAGTTTGAAGGATCAGAAGTATCTTTACCTGGTTTAGGTATTGGAATAACGATAGCTTCCCGCCATGATGCTGGAATGCTTCCCGTTTTCCATACCTGGTTATAAATTTCAAGTAAGCAATGCAAAGAACGAGAGGGCAAACGTTTGAGAAATTGATAATGTATATTATCATTTCCAACGGCAGTGTCATGACACTTCTTTAAAGCCTTCTTCAGTTCTTTAACCGAAAAGTCTCTATTATAATGTTCCAGTCGACTGGAACTGAAGTTAAGTTTTGACTTTTCTTTATCACCTTTGAATTTTTGAAAAGCAGGTGAGTAATTGGACGATGATGACTTCTTGGCAAAAGTATCTGCCAATACATTCGCAATATCAGCCTTGGAAGAGACGTCACTGAGGTCAGTTCTTAAATGACCAACTCCAATTGACGTGTTCTTTCCGCTGATTTTGCGCACCATATCCCATGTCTTTTTGACAGATGATCTAGAATTCAATCTAGAAACATACTGTCTCCAAGACGAACGCTTACTTTGTTTAATGGTGCGACGAGCTTTCGCTCGTGCAATTTTAAATTTGTACAGGTTTTCCTTTGATGGTCTCAAATCAAATGACCTAAGAGCAGACTTACGCTCAGCTATAGCCTGTTTGCAATCTTCATTAAACCATGGTTTGTTAGGGTGTTTAGGGTCAGGCGACGTTCTAGGAATAGCTTTCTCTGCAGCCGAATATAGTAAGGATGTGAAAAGCTCTGTAGAGTTTTCACATTCTTCAAAAGCTTCTGGATTTATCGTTTGTTCGCAGGTAGTTTTGAACAACTCCCAATTTGCTTTATGGAGTTTCCATTGTCTTGGGCGTTCTTGAACAGAAGGTCCTAATTCAGATATATGAATAGGGAAATGGTCACTACCATGAAGATCAGAGTCCACTTTCCAGCTAAAAGCCGGGAAAATGTCTGGAGTGCAAACAGTTAAATCCAGTGAAGAATATGATCCAGTGGCTGGATGATGATAAGTGGAGGTTTTATCATTTAATAAAGCAAGATCATGATTTGAAATGAAATCTTCAATAATACGACCTTTGTCGTCTGTATTAGAACATCCCCAAAGCGTATGGTGGGAGTTAAAATCTCCCATTAAAATATAAGGCTTGGGTAATTGTCCGACAAGATCGTCTAGTTTCCTACTATTTATAGGAGAACTCGGTGGAAGATAAATTGAACAGAGAGTTATTGTTTTATTGAGAGATACGCTAACAGCAACAGCTTGTAGCGTAGTTTTAAGAGGGATGCTGCGATGAGGAACCTTGTTATTAACAATAATTCCGACACCGCCAGAAGCTTTCTCGTTCCCTTCAAAATTTTTCAAATAGCAAGAGTGATACTTGAAAGAGAACGTGTCTGTATCTTTTAGAAAGGTTTCTTGCAAACAGATTGCCACTGGTTTTCCATTAGAAACTAATAGATTCATTTCTTCAAAATTAGCTTTTATGCTGCGACAATTCCATTGAATGATTGTGTTCGCCATAATTAAATTTATGGGATAAAGTATACTAATTAGTGGTGGAATTATGAATTTTATTTCTTTATGTGTGAAAGATCTATTATATTCTTAACTTGCTTATTCTCTTTGGAAGAATCTGCATCCTCTGGGTCTTCCGTAACCATGTCTTCTTCAAGACTATGGTAGCGGTTATATTGTTTAATTGGATCCTCAGATCCCTTTGGCTGGCGATTAGATGTTGCCGCCCTAGGAGACGAAGTTCTACTCCTAGAGGGTCTAATAAATGAGCCTGTATCCTTATCCTCGGATACTTTACCAACTGGAGGATGTGACTTCTCCAGCTGTATCAAAGCTTTCTTGCGTTTTGCCATATCAGCTAAATCTAATTTTATTACTTCGTCTACTCCAGATGATAATGTGGTGTTATTGTCTGTTGAGGATTTTGCAGGTCGAAGAGAGGTATTATCTTTTGCATTGGAATGGGAAGTAGTCATTTTACTAGAGTTGCTATGGTTTGTAGTATTTTTATCAGGTGGAGAAGTTGCAGAAGTTGTTGTAGCGTTAGAAGAAAATAATTTGGTGATTTGTTCCTTTTTATCTGGGAAGAGAATGCACAGTTTTCCGAAAAGGTCTTTACAATTCTGGCATCCATTTGCATCTTTACTTGACTTTGTATTCTCCATGTTATTTTTAGCAATATTTGCATAAGAATTAGGCAGATTTATCCGATTTTCCACAACTTTTCGAGCCTCTGTAAATGACAAGCCTTCCTTATATTTAATTGTTACAATTTCTTTTTCTATTTTCCAAAAGTGGCAAGATTTAGATGTTGCAAAATGTTCACCTCCACAGTTGATACATTTTATTGGCTTAGTACATGTATCATCATAGTGATTTGTGGCGTCATCTTCAAAATCTGCGCATCGTCTACAAATTGTACCATCAGTTTTTCTGCATTTCTTTTCATGATGTCCATATTTGAAGCACCGATAACATTGAAGTGGATTTGGGATGTACATTTCCACTCCAACATTAAGGTATCCAACACGGATTGATTTCGGAAGGATAGCAACAGAAAAGGTTAAAATAAATGTATTTGTTGGCTTTTCAACCCCATCTCTTCTTATTTTGATCCGCTTCACATGTGAAATATTTTGACTTGAAAGTTCAGAGAGTATTTCTTCTTCTGAAACACCTTGTAGGTCTGAACATCTGATAATACCTCTTGACGTATTCAATTTTTCGTGTGGCTTAACATCAACCCAAATATTAAAGAACTTGTCCATTTTCAAAAGGTTATCTGCCTGTTGGGGTCTGTCAACTTCAACTAAAAGCCCACCACAGCTCAATTTCTTAACTGATTTGACATGTCCAGCATGAGAGACTAATACTTTGTCAATCACAAATGGTGATAATGCAGAAACGCGTTCGTTCGGGTCTCGTTGCTCAATCAGTAAAAATCTTGGAAATGAGGGTTGTCCGGTACATGCAGTTCTAGAGTCGTTATCAATTTCGTCAGCTCTTCGTTTTTTGTTTAGGGTATCCATGGTATTTTATTTAGTATTCACTATCCGGGGCCACCACCCTCCACGGAGTCCTACAAGGGGACATGAAAGGGCGGGTCTCCAGCCCCCCCATGCCGGGGCTACCCGAATAGTATACTCGAGCCAAACGACAAAATGAATGACAGCGATTGCACGAAAAATTTCCTTACAAAGAACCAAGTCGTGCAAATGATGCCAAAACACAAAATCCATTTAACCCGATTAGCCCATGAGCCTATATAGACAAGGACTAAAATACTATTAAAATATAAAATATAAGTGACAAGGGCAAAGTAACCTTTGTACTTTCAAAAGAACAATGACTTTATACCAAATTATTTTCAAAGAAATATGGTACAGCAAGTTGTTATGGAATGTGTCATTAGAATCACGACAGAACATCTTCATATATATAACGAAATATTTCATATGACAAAAGTAGATGCCCCAGTCTAAAACGACCAGCCGATTGCCTAGACCGGGCCCATCTAGGCTCCCGTTTCAGCCGAAGCCGAGGCCAAAGCAGCGTGTTGAGAAGCTGGAGATCCCTGGGCTTCCCTCAACTACCAGGACCCTCTTTTCCGGCCTTACGAGTCTCCACCCACGGCAATGAATGAATGAATGAATATCGTTTTAAGGCCCGCCGACAACTAAGGTCATGTTGGGCGCAAAACACTCTGAAAAAAAATAACTGTTTTAAACGACGTCAAGTGAACATCAAAACTAAACTAGACGGAATCATCATAAAACAAATCATGGTAAATAGGATAAGACAAATCAGTATAAATGGTAAAAATGCACAGAAAACATTTCAAGTCTAAAAGAAGATCATTATCAAAAAATCACTCGAAATAACTTTAAAAATTCACGATAAAGCTATCAAGTCTAAGAATAAATTCAATTTCAAACAGGCGTAAAATTACATTTTATTATACAAACCAATGGCTTTCAGGAAGTCAAATATTAGCTCAATCTTAATAGAGTCAAAAAGGGTCTTCATACTCTCAACTTTAAAATAATTGTCTCTGATAGAAGAGAAATCTAAACATTCTATGAATATATGACTAACAGTTAGAGGAGTGTTGCATGGAATGCACATTGGCATCTCCTCTCCTTTTAAAAGGTAAGAGTGGGTGAGATGCGTATGCCCAATGCGCAGTCGAGTCAATACAATTTCTTCGCGACGGTTAGACCTGTAACCAGGCAACCAATCGCCAAGATCTTGACGAACAGAGTATAATTTATTACTGTGGTTCACTGGGTCGGACCAACTGTTCTTCCAGACATCCTGAATGAAGCCATGAATCAAAGGTTTAAAATCGGTAAAAGGTACTTCAAAAGGTAAAATTTCCAGTGATAATGCCTCCTTGGCAGCTTTATCTGCCTCCTCATTACCACGAATACCAATATGGCTTGGAAGCCAACAGAAAACTAGTTCAACATCATTAAGCTTAGCTATTTTATCAAGTAGCCTTACAATAAGGGGATTGTCAGTTTTTTCGTGCTCAATCGCTTGCATGCTTGACATAGAGTCAGTAAAAATGATATAGCGAGAGAGACGTTCTGCGATCATATGATCGAGTGCGAGATCAATGGCCTTAAGCTCGGCTGAAAAAATAGAAGAGTTATTGGGAAGGCGGAATTGATATTTTTCGCCATCTAAAATAGTGGCTGAAGCAACTTTTTCGCCATCTTTTGAACCGTCAGTGTATATTTCTTCGTAAGATGTGTATTTTTCTTTTACTTCCAAGAATTTGGTTTTAAAAATAGTTGGATCTGTTGTATCCTTTTTGCTTGAAGCAAGATCATAAAGAAACGTTGGACTTTTATATGTCCACAAAGGAACATCGGGAACAATATGTTCTGCCACGTCCTCTAGGTCAAAATATAGAGAGCTTACATCGGCTTCACAGCGCAAACTAAAAGGAAGTATTGGGTTCTTTTTCTTTTCAAAAGCCTCTCTATATTTAGGTTCAAAAACAACTTTATGAGTAGGATTATCGGGATTTGATTTTAGTTTTAAGTAATATTGCATGGAAAGCTTCTTCCTGCGTAAATTTAAGGAAGGCTCATTTGCTTCTGTATAAACACTGTTAATTGGTGATGTTCTAAATGCACCCAACGCCAAGCGCAATCCCTGATTATGAATAGTATCAAGTTTGCGAAGGTATGAAGGGCGCGCAGAACCATATACAACACAGCCATAATCTAGCTTTGATCTAACAAGTGCCCTATAGAGGCGCAATAGAACCTTTTTATCGGCTCCCCAATCCATACTGGATACAACACGTAAAAGATTAAGTGCCTTTAGGCATTTATTTTTCAAATTATCAATATGTGGAATAAACGAAAGTTTAGAGTCAAAAAGGAGTCCTAAGAACTTAAATTCCTTGACAACTTCAATCGGTACTCCGTCCAACTTTAAATCCGGATCAAGATGCATTTTTCTCGATTGACAAAAATGCATACATTTAGTTTTTGTCTTTGAAAACTTGAAACCGTTTTCATTGGACCATTTTGAAAGATTGTTCAAGACTTGTTGCAATTGTCTTTCAATTGTATGCATGTGTTTTGATCTGTAGCAGATACAAAAGTCGTCAACGTAGAGAAAACATTCCACACCAGGGCAAACGGTTTTAACAATGTTGTTTATTTTGACACTAAATAGTGTCACCGATAAAATACTCCCCTGGGGAACACCCATTTCTTGCTCATGGGGATCAGATAAAGTATCTCCAACCCGGACTCTAAACTGCCGTTCATCCAAAAAAGCTGAGATGAAAAAAGCAAGGCGACCTCGAATACCGAAATCATAGAGGTCGTTCATAATTCCATACTTCCAAGTGGTGTCATAAGCACTTTCGAGATCGAAAAAGACAGAAACAACGTGTTCCTTCTTAATAAAGGCTTCTCGAATAAATGTCTCGAAGCGAACAAGATGATCAAGAGTGCTTCTTTGTTTACGAAAGCCACTTTGGACTTGCGTGATAAGGTGGTTCTTTTCAAGAAACCAAACAAGACGATCATTAACCATTCTTTCCATGGTTTTACAGATGCAACTAGTTAAAGCAATAGGGCGGTAATTTGAAGGGTTTGTGGAATCTTTACCTGGTTTAGGTATTGGAATAACGATAGCTTCCCGCCAAGAGGCTGGAATGCTTCCCGTCTTCCATACCTGATTATAAATTTGAAGTAAGCAATGAAGGGAACGAGATGGCAAACGTTTGAGGAATTGATAATGAATAGCATCTGATCCGACAGCAGTGTCGTGACACTTTTTTAAAGCTTTTTTCAATTCCTTAACGGAAAAGTCTCAATTATAGTGTTCCAGATTTCTGGAACTAAAATTAAGTTTAGACTTTTCTTTTTCACCTTGAAACTTCTGAAACGTAGGTGAATAATTAGTAGAGGAAGATTTCTTTGCAAACGTGTCTACCAAGACATTAGCAATATCATGTTTGGAAGAAACTGTATTATCGTCATCCGTTTTAAGATGACCAACATTAAGTGATGTATTCTTCCCACTAATTTTACGTATCATGTCCCAAGTCTTTTTGACCGATGATCTAGAATTTAATCTAGATACATACTGACTCCAAGACGAACGCTTACTTTGTTTTATAGTGCGACGTGCTTTTGCACGTGCAATTTTAAATTTGTAAAGATTTTCCTTTGAAGGCCTTAAGCCAAATGCTCTAAGAGCACGTTTCCTCTCGGCTATAGCCTTTTTGCAATCATCATTGAACCATGGCTTGTTTGGATTCTTTGGGTCAGGCGATGTTTGTGGAATACTTTTTTCTGCAGCAGAATATAGTAAAGATGTAAACAAGTCTGCAGAATTTTCACAGTCATCAAAGGCTTCTGAATTTATCGACTGTTCACAGGTGGTTTTAAAAAGTTCCCAATTAGCCTTATGGAGTTTCCAACGCCTAGGGCGCTCCTGAACAGATGGTCCTAATTCAGAGATCTGAATAGGGAAATGGTCACTACCATGAAGGTCGGAAATAACTTTCCATGAAAAATCAGGAAAAATATCAGGACTGCAAATAGTCAAATCCAGTGAAGAATAATTTCCTGTTGCAGGATGAAGATAAGTTTTAGATTTATCATTCAATAAAACAAGATCATGCCTAGTTACAAAATCCTCAACAATACGACCTTTGTCGTCTGTATTGGAGCATCCCCATAACCTATGATGAGAATTAAAATCCCCCATAAGTATAAAAGGTTTAGGTAGCTGATCAACAATATGATCAAGTTTTCTACCATCGACAGGGGAACTTGGAGGAAGATAAACAGAACAGAGCGTAATAGTTTTATTGAGAGAGACACTTACAGCCACTGCTTGTAAAGATGTATCTAAATTGACATGACGGTGAGGGATATTATTATTTACAATAATTCCCACACCACCAGACGCTTTCTCGCGATCTGTAAAGTTAGTAAAATAGCAAGAATGATACTTTAACGAAAACTTATCTGTGTCTTTTAAAAACGTTTCTTGTAAACATACTGCAACTGGTTTTTGTCTGCTTACTAGGAGATTAAGTTCTTCAAAATTTGCCTTGATGCTGCGACAATTCCATTGTATAATGTTGTTCGCCATTATGAGATTGATTGTGAGTATGAGACCATACATTGATGGAAGTATGAAATTATTCATTTTACTGCAGTTAAGTTAATTTTGTTGACACCTTGCCTTATTGCATCGTGGTGTGCTGGATTCGAGGAAGGGGGGATAGGAGGTTTTGGAGTTGAATCTTCAGATTCTTCCTCCATTTCTTCCTCCTCCAATTCGCCGAAGCGATTGCTAGTCTCCACTGAGGGAGGATTAGCTTTTTCTAACTGTATGCGGGCCTTCCGTTGGCGGGGAGTCTCGCTTTTCTCTTTAGTAACATCTTTTGGTGTAGTTGATTTAGCTTTTTTATCATTTTTGTCCTGATGTGCTTGTAAAACAGACCCGTTATTTACAGAGGTAGCTGGAATGGGATTTGCAGAAGATGAAGCTTCCTTTTCAGTTTCTTTCCCAAGAGGTTTTGGGGCTGATGTTTGTGCAGCTAAAGCTTGATTTATTAGATGTTTTGCCTGAGGAAATAACTCCGTTATAATTTTCAAAAGTCGCTCACAGGAACTACATTGACCTGGTTTTGCTTTTTCCTCAGGGGCAGGTTTAGCTTTACTTGCATAACTACCCTCACTTCCATTACCATGTCTGGACTCAACAATTCTCTTTGCCTCAAAAAAAGAAACAGACTGTTTAAATTTCACATCTAATATTTCTTTCTGCAAAAGAAATTTAGGGCATTGCCTAGAATTAGCTGCATGTCCCTGTCCACAATTAGCACATTTTAAATCATTATTACAATCTTCCTCGTAATGTTCATCTTCAGGCCCACAGTATGAACACTTCCTGCAAACTTTATTTTTACTACAATTGTTCTCATGATGTCCGAATCTCTGACAATTAAAACACCGTAAAGGGTTTGGTACAAACACATCAACCTTCACAATTTGATATCCTATTCTAATTTCTTTTGGAAGCACTGGGTCATTAAAGGTCAAAATATAAGTGTTTGTCTTGATAGTATTTCCATCCTTTTTAAATTCAATTCTTTTAACTTCAGTAACTCCCAGTGATTTCAGATTATCTTTGATCTCATATAAAGGGCATTTTGACAGGTCTCTGCATCTAATAACACCTTTAGACGTATTCAGTCTCTCATGGGCGTAAACTTTCACCTTTTGGTTGAAGAACTTTGTAGTTTTTAATAAATTCTGAGCCTGTTGTTTTTTAGTGACTTCAATCAGCAAAGTTTCATTTTTTAGAGTTTTGACAGATTTGGGTGTTCCAATGATGGCATTTAGCTGCTTTTCAATAACAAATGGAGACAAGTCAGAGATCGGACTATCCGGGTCTAAACTTTCAACAACGAGGAATTTAGCAAATGATTGATTAATTGGGGCTTCATCTTCCGAATCGGAGTTCCAGGTACGCTTGGTTTTTTTGTAGGTTGCCATGTTATTTTCTTGACTTCATCGGCGATGCTCCAAACCACCCGCCATCGGAGTCCTACAAGGGTACACCTAACCTGGGGAATTCCATCTCAGGAGAGGTGCAGGGGATACATCGCCGATATACTCGTAGCAAAATGGCTAGATCAAGCAAAAATACGCTGATGAATAATTCAACCAAGCATGAAATAGACATCAGACAGTAAAATTGTCGATCAAACGCCACATTTACCCGATTGGCCCATGAGCCACCGCCTTCTAAGGCGTTAGTGAAAACGTCACTTAATGATAACAGTGGTTCAGGAAAACAATTAAAATGCAAGTCTTTTGATAAAAACGCCCTAGGGCAAGGCATGACCAGCCGATTGATCGGGTCGGGCCCGCCCGACCTCCCGTTTATCCCAACTCAGGGCCAAAGTGGTGTGTTGCAAAAACAGGGCCTAGCCAATCCCTGAGGTCACTCAACCACCAGGATCCCGTCATCAGGCATTACGGGTCGCAGCCCACGGCAAACAGGCAGGTCCATTTGTTTGGGGTCTTACCATGTACTACATGGACAGCAGCCGACTATTTCTATCCCCCCGCCCAGCTGGGGGCCCACCCACGGCAAACAGGCGGGCCCATTTGTTAGGGGTCTTACCATTGACTACATGGGCGGCAGCCGACTATTTCTACCCCCCCGCCCAGCTGGGGGCCAAACTACTGCATGGATTTCAACAAAACTTAATATGTCTATGTGATCACAAACCGATTGAATCGATCATGAAAAAACCGCTTGCCGCTGCTCCGCCAAGGTTGCAGAGAATGCTTTTACAATTGCAACAGTACAAAATTACTGTTCGTCATGTAAGTGGAAAATCTATTCCGGTAAGTGATTGTCTTTCGCGTCAATCAGTCAAAGACACGTTTCCGAACATGATCGAAGGTCTAGATTTACATGTGCACTCTCTCAGGTAACATTTATTCGTTACCGACAGTCGTTTGCCAAAAGTGCGAGACAGTGTGGAAAATTACACACAAATGCAAACTTTGAAAAAGACTATATTGGAAGGTTGGCCGAACACGCGTTCCAATTGTGACAAAGAGAATTTTGGAACCATCGCGACGAATTATCATTCGAGGACAACATGATATTACGAGGTCAAACTATTGTAATCCCCAGGTCACTAAGGCAAGAATTAATTACTTTGCTCCATATAGGTCATATGGGCGTAACAAAGACACTAGAACGGGCAAAAGATAACTTATTTTGGCCAGGAATGACAAAACAGATAACCGAATTTAAAATTTTAAAATGTCCCACATGTCTTACCCATCGTGACTCAAATGCAAACAAGTAAAAAATTGCTCCAGTTTGGAGCAAAGGAGAAAGCGCTGCGGAAATGAAATGTTGTTTATTCAAATTGATTTTTTCTACTGTTTATCCATGTTTTCCTATGATCGATTATGACAAAGTGTAATCGATTATCGTAACTCACTAATCAATACCACTTGATGATCATTACATCACTAGATGGGTTGAGATGGGTTTCTGCAGACTTTTTGATTAGACTTTAAACCAAAATCCAGTCTCCATAAATTGAGCCGCCTCAAGGGAAAAGCAACAATCTGCATATGCGAAAATAAAGGCATAGATCAGCTTTGCGGTAGCCCTGAAGCTGATCAGCGCCCTTGTTTTTGCTACACCGATAGTGCAATCCCTCTATTTTCTTAATACGAAATTAAGCTTCTAGTTATCTTCTGTCGCTTCACTGCCCGTTTTTTTAGCTCACCTGAGCACGAAGTGCTCAAGGTGAGCTATTGTGATGGGCTGCTGTCCGGCGTCCGTCGTCCGTCGTCCGTCGTCAAACTTTACCTTGTGTGCACTCTAGAGGCCACAATTTTGGCCCAAATGTCTTGAAACTTGGTCAGAATGTTTGTCTCCATCAAATCTCGGTCAAGTTCGAAATTGGGTCAAGTGGGGTCAAAAATGGGGTCAAGGGGTCAAATTTTAGAAAAACCTTGTGGGCACTCTAGAGCCCACATTTGTGGCCCAAATGTCTTGAAACTTGGTCAGAATGTTTGTCTCCATCAAATCTCAGTCAAGTTCGAAATTGGGTCAAGTGGGGTCAAAAATGGGGTCAAGGGGTCAAATTTTAGAAAAACCTTGTGTGCGCTCTAGAGACCACATTTGTGGCCCAAATGTCTTGAAACTTGGTCAGAATGTTTGTCTACATCAAATCCCGATCAAGTTCAAAATTGGGTCAAGTGGGGTCAAAAATGGGGTCAAGGGGTCAAATCTTAGAAAAACCTTGTGTGCGCTCTAGAGACCACATTTGTGGCCCAAATGTCTTGAAACTTGGTCACAATAATTGTCTCCATCAAATCCCGATCAAGTTCAAAATTGGGTCAAGTGGGGTCAAAAATGGGGTCAAGGGGTCAAATCTTAGAAAAACCTTGTGTGCGCTCTATAGGCCATATTTTTTGCCCAAATGTCTTGAAACTTGGTCACAATAATTGTCTCCATCAAATCTCGATCAAATACTAAATTGGGTCAAGTGGGATCAAAAAGGGGGTCAAGGGGTCAAATCTTAGAAAAACCCTGTGTGCCCTCTAGAGGCCATATTTATGGCCCAAATGTCTTGAAACTTGGTCAGTATGTTTGTCTCCATCAAATCTCAGTCAAGTTTGAAATTTGGTCAAGTAGGGTCAAAAATGGGGTCAAGGGGTCAAAACTTAGAAAACCTTGTGTGCACTCTAGAGGCCATATTTTTGGCCCAAATGTCTTGAAACTTGGTCACAATGTTTGTCTCCATCAAATCTCGGCCAAGTTTTAAATTGGGTCAGGTGGGGTCATAAAATTGGTTCAAAGGGTCAAATATGAGAAAAACCTTGTGTGCACTCTAGATGTCATATTTTTGGTCCAAATGTCTTGAAACTTGGTCAGAATGTTTGTCTCCATCAAATCTCGGTCAAGTTTGAAATTGGGTCAAGTGGGGTCAAAGATTGGGTCAAAGGGTCAAATATAAGAAAAACCTTGTGTGCACTCTAGAGGCCATTTTTTTTGGTCAAAATGTCTTAGAAATTGGTCAGAATGTTTGTCTCCACCAAATCTCGGTCAAGTTCGAAATGGGTCAAGTGCGTTCAAAAACGGGATCAAGGGGTCAAATCTTAGAAAAACCTTGTGTGCACTCTAAAGGCCATATTTTTTTCCCAAATGTCTTGAAAGTTGGTCAAAATAATTGTCTCCATCAAATCTTGGTTAAGTTTAAAAATGGGTCAAGTGGGGTCAAAAATGGGATCAAAGGGTCAAATCTAAAAAAAAACTTGTGTGCACTCTAGAGGACATATTTTTGGCTCAAATGTCATGAAACTTGGTCAGAATGTATATCTCCATCATATCTCGGTCAAGTTCAAATTGGGTCAAGTTGGGTCAAAAATGGGGTCAAGGGTTCAAATCTTGGAAAAACCTTGTGTGTACTCTAGAGGCCACATCTTTGGTCCAAATGTCTTGAAACATGTTTGTCTCCATCAAATCTCAGTCATGTTCAAAATTGGGTCAAGTGGGGTCAAAATTGGGGTCAAGGGGTCAAATCTTTAAAAATAGAAAACATGTTTACTCAAATACCTTGAAACTTGGTCAATATGTTTGTTTGAAACCTAGGTCAAGTTTGAAATTGCCTTGAAATCTTACACAAGTTTGATAGAGGGTCAAAAACGTTTTTTAGTACTTTAGAGGCAACATTTTTAACTGAAATGATTTCTTCTTGATCTCTTTGACTTTTGTTTAGCCATGCATCAGGTGAGCGCTTTAGGGCCAATGGCCCTCTTGTTTTCGGACCTGGTCGAAAACCACATTGTCGGTTTTCTGACGTCGCGGCTCAATTATGACATTGTCTTCGAACGTCTAGTCGTTACCTCTGTTAATTCCCCCTCCTCCCTGTCCCGACCAGCCTATCCCCCCGGGAAACCCGGGTCCTTTTCGCCCGGCCGGTTGCTCGGGTGGGAGGAGAGGTACTTTTACAAAATTACATAAAGTCAAATGCCGTACGGATACAAGGTCCCTCACAGCCCCCGCCGCGGCTCCACCAGGGATCGAAATGGGTCCCTGACAAAGTCCCGGCGCGGGCTAGCTGAGGGGTTTTCCGATGTAAATGTTCGGCAGAAGTATGCCTCAAGTTAGGCAAAAGTTGAGTTGTCTAAAATATTAGACTTATCAAACACTTAATATCAAATTTTCAATTTCGAAATATAAGCGGAGAATCCCTCAACGTAGACAAGATGACTTAAATTTCGACTTTCCTTTATAAGAAGATAATACGGACGGAGTCAATATTAGACTTTTAGTGCTTGTAGTTAAAATGTTGTAACTCCCTATATTCCACTATATGAGTTAAAACATTCTAGTCACAAACCGGACAAATGCAAATTTTCTGTAAAGTGTATGGGCTTGCCCACCGAAGTGAGATTTACCCAGAAAATACTGCATTTGTGTCTCCGCTGAGCGGTTCTCCTAAAAGAAAATTAGTTAGAAAGGGGCCTTGCCCCCTCTAACGCGTAACTTGGGTTATACGGTGACACAAGTTGGACAGAATATCATTCGGCTATAGTTAGGCATGTACATATACGTTGCAGCCGACGTAATTTAATTAATTTAGGAAAAATAATAATCTTTCGATCTGCTTGGTAAAAGATCCCTCAACTGGGAACAAATGACTTTAAAATTTTAGACTCCCAACACACACACACACACAAAAAAAAAAGTCCGCGGCCAACGTCAATTTTGACTTAGAGGAGTTGTGGTCAGAATGTCCTAAATCGCCGTAATAATACCAGCGATTTACGGCCTTCTGGTCACAAGTTCGAAAACATGCGTAGTTCTTAATTATTAATCGGGATTGTCATCAATTTGATCTATACCTAAAAATTCTGCACTGTTGCCCCAGTTGAGCGATCTTTTTCGATTCGATCTATACATTCCATAATCGCGCTATAAAGCGCCTATTAAATTCAAAAAATAAAATGTATCCACAGCGAGTACGAAAGTCGTCCAATTGTCTCAAAAATGTTTTGGGTTTTTGTTTTTGTGTCAGTTCGGGAAGTGTGACAGGGTGGGATGGGGTGAGCGCGTCTTAGGAGAGAGCCTGCGATAATATCTTCACATGACTCCCTCGGTCAACGCACCCACCCCGAATCAATCTGTAATAATTAAATATATGTTGTTTTTCGAGGGGGGGGGGCGAGTGTCAATTGAAGGAGATAGGGAGCCAAGATTGTGGTGGTTGTACCTCCGCCGGTAGCGAGAGTGCATAGTACGGACCCCCGAGGAGAGCCCCGCTGCGCGCCCTGCCTGGAGCTCCGGGTGTAAGGCCCGCATCACGTAGAAGGGGCTTAGCCAAAAAACTTCTAGGAAGCGAGATTCACCAGAGAAACCACGAGCACCAGGTCCCAATCCGCGGGTAAAAAATTTGAAAAGATCGACAGACCCGGCCAGAATAGCCCCCCGCCCGGCCCCGAAGCCCCCGGTCGGTACCCCACGACAGTGATATCGAGATGGAATAAAGTTTCCACCCCGATGAACCCCTATGTTGTAGGGCCCCCGCCCGGACGCCAGGTGACCAGGATATTGCACAAAAAATAAAAAAAGGGAATACAGGGGACCACATGGCCGGGAATGTCGATCGGGGTCTGCTGTATCATCCCGATGGACGATATGGCGCAGGAGAGGTCTTGGACCCACGTCTCCTGGCATACCTGTTCTCTCCCGTTCGGGAAGATACATATCAATACAGCAGACCAAAATTAAGAAAAGATGTAAAAGAAAACAGGTTAAACATTGACAATGGAAAAAAGCCAAAAGGGGCTAATGCAACAATAAATAATTTCATGTAAAAAATCGTTACCATGGGTATTCAGAATACCCACAGACTGGCGAACAGCGGGACCCAACCTCAGGGGACCGAAAACTTGCTATTAGGTAATCACAATATTAAATTATTGTTTTAAATGAAATAAGGGACTAATAATATGCATTGAGTCCTATATAAATCTATTTAATTTAATTTACTATAGATTTGTAAAAAACGAAGAATTTTAGTTCGGGCGAGCAGTGAAAACCCGATTGACTCTTGTAAAAATCTAGCTCGACCAGCAGATCATGTGACTATACGATGTTACTATTTTTAAGTTATGCCACGCCCCAATAATCTATTTGTGTCCTAATGACATAGGTCAGGTGGTATTTTTAACTTGGACCACGCCTCTATATATTTAGTATTATGGCGGACCGAGTCCACGTGTGTTATAAGGTGTTATTAAAACACCGAATTTAGTGGATTTATAAATAATGGATTTATTCGTCTAGTCGTTTTCCTCTTCGATCGCCTTTGTTGTCTGATAAAATGTGGTTATGTAAATAAGTAGTCCCCAGACACGCTAAATCAATACGCGGGTAAAGAGGCAAAAAATCGAAAAAATCGAAAGGAAAAGTCAAGAACAAACACCGAGATAAAACACCAAATAAATCATTTCTCATCTATTTACTAATGTATAATTATTTCTTTACTCATTCGAATTAAATTAAATTTTATTGAAAATCAGACTTTTGATCGAATAAATAAATAATCTAAACATTATTTCAATGATTATTGCTTCTTGTATCGATGATCAACTCCTTTCGATTTTAATAAAAATACCAACCGTAAACAAACCAAACAACACATTAAATCGAAAGGACTAAGTCAAAAACGTAATTTAATTATGCGCTTATATCAATGAAAAATAAAATTTTACTAACAGAAGATATAATAAAAAAAAGACAATAACATAAACCGAAAATAAATTTAAACATTTCAGAAAAATCCGCAATTCAAAAAAAAGAATAACGATAAATTTTATTTCATTTTTAGATCAAAAAGCTCAAAGTAACGTTAATATGTTAATGCAGCGTCGGCTACGACCGATCCTTTAGATTGTTGGTCATTTTTTTCGAGATAAAAAAGAGTTCGTCATTTAAAATGTTTTTTTCCCAGAAAAAGGAGTAATTAGCAAAATTATCAGCAACCATGTAAAATCTATCGCATTTTCAAATTAAGAGAATTGAAAAAAAGTATTTTTTTTCTAGCAAAGACTTAATTTTTTGACCAGGACAATTTGCTTATATCAATAATAAACCAATTCACATGAACACTTAAATCAACATCCCAAACTCATCACAAATGGCGCAGCGCTGATGCGCAGCGCAATGAGCCGATGATTGCCTCAGAATTTCCAAGTAGGCCTTACGAAAAACTAGGTGTTGATCTTTTTCACCTTGATGGAAAAAACTTCTTGTTGACTATTGATTATTACAGTAGATTTTTTGAAGTCGATTATTTGCCAGACACAAAATCCAGCACTGTAATCCAGAAACTAAGAGCTCAAATGTCTCGATATGGTATATGTGATACTCTTATATCTGATAATGGACCGCAATTCATAAGTGATGAATTCAAACAGTTCTCAAACTCATGGCAGTTTACACACATTACTTCATCTCCATATTATCCGAAAGGTAATGGTTTGGCAGAGAAAGGTGTAGGCATTGCAAAGAAACTTATGAAGAAAGCCGTTGTTGAGAAACAAAGTCCATACATTTCATTTCTTGAATATAGAAACACTCCCTTGGAATGTGGTTACTCACCAGCACAGTTATTGTTAGGTCGCAGAACTAAGTCTTTCATTCCAATTACAGGTAAATCACTCTTACCCCAACAAGTTGATTTACAAAAAGTTCAAAGGTTAAGGTCAAAATAAAAAAAATTAACAAAAGTCAAATTATGACAAATCAGCCAGAAAACTAAAACCTTTAAATGTCAATGACTCAGTTCGCATACAACTAAACACTAGAAAGCCATGAATGGCTTGTGTCGCTCCACAGGCTTGAAAATCTTGTAAAAGTAAATAAAAGTTTTGACTAGATTTTTAGAAATTTTGGGTTCTACTTATGTTGAAAATGATTTTCAAAGTTTCAACTATATAAAATATAGAGAAATGACCTCCGCCCAAAAAGGCGGATTTTTCATCCAATCAAAATATATTTTGGCTGCATGATAATGGGTCACCCAAAGATAATACCAAAAAGTTTGATTGAAATCCATCAGTTACATTCTGAGAAAATGATTTTCAAAGTTTCCACTTTATAACATATTGAGAAATGCCCATAAAATATATATTTTTCATCTGATCACAATAATTTTTGGTAGACTGATAAAGGGTCACTCAGGGAATGTTCCAGTGAAATTTGGTTGATATCCGTCCCTTACATTCTGAGAAAATGATTTTCAAAATTTCCACTATATAACATATAGAGAAATGACCTCTGCCCATAAAATACATATTTTTCATCCGATCACAATTATTTTTAAAAGACTGATAAAGGGTCACTCAAGGATCATTCAAGTAAAATTTAGTTGGTATTCATCGATTAGATTCTGAGAAAATGATTTTGAAAGTTTTCACTATATAACATATAGAGAAATGACCTCCGCCCATAAAATGCATATTTTCCATCCGATCACAATAATTTTTTGTAGACTGATAAAGGTCACCCAAGGACCATTCATGTAAAATTTGATTGGTATCCATCAGTTAGAATCTGAGAAAACTCACTTTTTACCTTATTTGGAAATAAGCCACGCCCATAAAATCCATGTTTTTCATTGGATCAAAATTTCTTGAACAACTTTGAAAGAGGGTCACCCAAGGATCATTCCTGTGAAGTTTGGTTGAAATTCATCCAGTAGTTTCTGAGGAGAAGATTTTTAAAGAAAAAGTTTACGACCGCACGCACGGACGGACGCACGACGGACACAACGCCATGACAATAGCCCCAGTTGCTTTCAGCCAGTGGAGCTAAAAATATGGAAACCAGCAAAAGTCATTAAAAAGTTGAACAATAGATCATATATTGTACAGACAAGAGATGGTTTCACATACAGGCGAAATAGAAAACATCTCAATCCGACGTTCGAAAATGTAACGGATATAAATCCTTTTAGCACGAGCATTCTGCTAGATCAAACTCCCCTTATTGTACTCCAAGAACCTGAGAAATCCCAGAAATATGACAAATATGGTAACTATGTCACACGGTCAGGGAGAGTTGTGAGGAAAAATCAGCGCTTTACTGGTGATGAATGGCATACTTAGATTATCTTTTATAGTAAATTCTATTGTAATTTGTTTCATGAATGAGCATCTTTTCTAGGTAACATGATACTTCAGTTACAGATAACTTACTCATTGACTCAGAACCTGTCGTCTGCAGTACTAGGTGTACTCTTATGTTCATGATAACTCTTTATACATTTGAATTGATTATCTAAAAGAGTAATACTTTGATTTCTTTTAAAAGAAGGGAGATGTTGTATAAATGGATGAATGCTTTGTATGAAACAGACTATATACTTTAACAAGCTAGTATATAAGCCACCCGCTTTATTATTTTAGGTCATTCATATATAGTCAAAAGATGTAGTTTTAGTTTGTTATATTGTTGATGTACATACATGTTTATAATTCATTAGAATATTTTCCTGTATACACTATACTTGTGTTGGTACTTTACTTCGATATAAACAAAACATGCGACAAGTATGTGAATCGGACTGTCTGCTAAACTTAACTAAAAAACTTTAACTGGCATTGACCCAAAAAAGTTCGTAGGATTTTTTTGTTTCACAAAGGCATCTTGTTATCACTTTGACTTAGAAAAAATGTCTTTTTTACAGGATGACCATCAACCGTCCTCTTTGATGTCATATCCAGCTGAAACAAAAACAACAGTATCAACTGTTTCAAGCCAACAAAATAAAAGAACAGAAGAGGTATGGGAAAGCAAGATTTAATTTTAATGTTCATGTTTTTCTTTTTATCGTTTATGTCACAGCACCCAAGTGACTGAACTGTAGTATAAAGAAAATATGATGTATTTCCATGGAGCAGTTTTTTATGCCCCCGCATCCAGAGATCAGATGCATGTTGTTTTACTCATGTCCGTCTGTCTGTCCGTCTGTCTGTCCGTGTTTACGAGAGAACAGGTCCTGGGTAGTTTGTAAGTTATAGAGGCATATCTTGGGTATTTTTTTGGTGTTGGGTATACCCAAGACCATAAAGCTTAATTTTGTGTCCAACAAAACAATCTTGGGTAGCTGGAGAAAAGTACACATGAATTTTTCAGACACGTTTTTGTCTAAAAAAATGTCTATGTAGTGTCCAACACCATGCATCAATACAAACGTTTTTTAACGATGTGCGTCGGGGTTCATTCGTTACCCAATAAAAACGTTTGTATTTTTTTCCGATTGGACCTGATGTCCATTCGTCAGCAAATGAAAATGTTCGTGAATTTCCGGGACCTCTATATCGGACGTGCACCTTACCACAAAACATTTTTTTATTTCTGTGGTCGTAAGTTTAGAGATCGTGTTTTTTAAGAACGTTGCATAAAATCAGACTTTACAGGTTGTACAGTTTATTAAAAAAAGAAAACTTTGATCGAAAATCTTTAACAAAAACGAGATCTTTGACAGGCATGCGCAGTGGCGATTTCCTGTGCGCCATCTTACCACATGGATGATCAGGCAAGGTAAGTTGTTGGGTTGTTCTTGTCAAATCGATTGTATCATTTTCTACACTTCGTAATTTCAATTAAGACGGTTATGATTAACAGTACTTGCAGCACGATAACCTTAGAAAGTGAGAGACTTGATAATTGTTAAATTCGTGAAATAGAAATACTAAACAGAAAGACAAATATTATCGTGATAAAACATTTCCATGGAGAAGGACTCTTGAAATGGCCGACTTTGTTGCGATTGGCAATGAAAGAGGATTCAAGTACTGCAATTGTCAAGCAAGTGGAGGGCATGTTTTATTTGTTTTAAGAACAAGTCACCTGAATATTTTGCGCAAAAAATGGATATGTTTGAAAGACAATACTCTTGCGTGCACAAATACGACAATGGTTATCTTGTGTATTTGCCTGATGAAATTACTAAGTTCACATTCCATCACATCTTGGAAGCAAAGAAAAGATTTCATTTATTGACCTAGGTAAGTTGTACTGAAACCCCGAGTAATTAGCAACTATGTTTCAGTAATAAAATGGTAAATTTTTAATTGCGTAATTTTAACCCTTTCCCACTTAACGACATTTAATGGCTTAGGAAAATATTGTGACAAATGGGAGAAATTGCACATTCTGTGCAAATTCTCTTTTTCCCACAATGTTTTCTTTCCTATCAGAAAACCAAAAGGAAATTTTAACAATTTTAAAATCTGCAAATCCTTTCTATTTGGACAAGTTCAAAATTTGACTGAGTGGGAATAGATGAAGAGACCAGCTTTTCAGTTATCGTAAACAAAAACAATTCTAAAACTATCAATCCATTTTATCCCATAATTGTTTAACAATGAACATTATCTTTATATGCACAAGTGACTGTTAAATATACACACGCTTCAGGTCAATTATTTGGTCAGTTGTACACACACAGAGCCAGGATTACCATACATACACATAAGGATGTTAACCTTTTTACCCTTGACGCAAAGTGAAAGTACATTGTACATGTATAGTAATTTCAAAGGAGATCCCTGCGCTGTGAAAGTTAAATACTTTTGTCGCCTAGGTAATCATGATAAGGTTCACAGTGAAAAACATTTCCAAAATCTGTTAAAAAAATCATATGATTGAAATAATGTATCACAGACGTCCCTTAAATCGATACAGTTTTTTGAGATCTTTGCCGGCAAGCCAGGACACCTCATATGAACCAGCGGCACCGCAGATGTCTTGTCAACACCCTTTATCGGTGGTTCCAGAAGAGTCGGTAACACCGTCGGCGACAGTATCGCAGACGGTTACACTGACGTCCCTCAAGATGACACACAGTTTCATGAGATCTTTGCCGGCAAGCTAGGACACCTCATATGAACAAGCGGCTCAGCATAAGTCCTATCTACACCCTGTATCGGTGGTTTCAGAAGCGTCGGTAACACCGTTGACGACAGTATCACAGACGGTTACGCAGACGTCCCCTAACACGACACAGTTTTTTGAGATCTTTATACGAGGCTGTGTCAGTTCCACAACCGGTACCAAAGCGGCCAGTGACACAGGCGAAGTCGACGGTTTCAAGGGCATCAAAGGTGACGACATCGCAGGCTCCAACCTATAAACCAACAACCATTTAGTCGACTTTCCTCGATGACAGATGATACTACCCCGTCTTACAAACCTACAAAAATAACTAACACATTGGAATACCATCCTTCTCCAATAAATCAATTTCGTAGAAGACGGGGGACAAATGGGAAGGAGCCACAGCCAAAACTGCCCAAGATAGGACCGTCAAATTTGATTAAGACGCCATGCTTTTTCAGCATATCTGACGATGAAAATTAAGGTTAGTCTGTTATCTTTATCTTTGAGTCCTCATATTGTCTATGAAACTGACATAGTTTTTCAATTACAAAATAGATTTGTTTGTTTGTTTTAATGGGATTTTGATGCCGTTTTAATGGGGTTTTACGCCGTTTAAATAGAAGTAGACTGCTCCTTTTTACTTGGTCAAGTCAACAAAGTGTAACATACATAAAAATTTATTTATAGTTAATATACATGGATTACCATCAAATAAAGCATATTTTATTTTCACATGATATGAACCATAAATAAACATGTATTTTAGTAAAAACAATTTATAAGAATCTTTTTATCTAATTTGAAAATTCCAAGACAATAAAATTTTAGACTGATCCAATTTCAAAGAAGTTTTAGAATTCATTGTGTTAAAAAGAAAAATTCGTTCGGCCCATTTGTTAGGGGTCTTACCATTGACTACATGGGCCGCAGCCGACTATTTCTACCCCCCCCCGCCCATAAGTTATTTTTTAGAGTTTTGCGCCCAACATGACCTTAGTTGTCGACGGGCCTTAAAACATAATTCATTCATTCATTCATTATTTTTCAGAATTTTCCAGTCGGGTGGACTCGCACATGGGCCGTTCTTCTGATCTGAGGAGAGTCCATGTGCTTTCTTGCTCACGTCGGATTATTGTAGTTTAATACAGAAGTGTTTGCGCTCAACATGACCTTTGTTGTCGACGGGCCATAAAACAACATTCATTCATTCACTAACCCTGTCAATATAACAAACGAAATTACATTTTACACGTAAACCCTTTCCAGCTTATTAATCCTTATGCCCAAATACCCGATTTTGATTGTTTGAAGGGGAGTCAACACTTTAACAATCTCTCAGTCATATTGTGGCAGTTGGGGCACCTAACAATGAATTTCAACTGCTGTAGGAAATGATAATATACATTATCAATTTCTCAAACGTTTGCCCTCTCGTTCTTTGCATTGCTTACTTCAAATTTATAACCAGGTTTGGAAAACGGGAAGCATTCCAGCATTCGAAAGATAAGGACTCAAAGTATGTGTACACCATTAGATAACTTCAACATTTATAGTTTGAGGTTGTCTGCACCACTCAATGATTGCACCTCACAAACATTTAAAATTGTTGGAAATGCCACGCACAGACTCAAATGATAAATAACACCCCTCTCTAATCTGTTTGTCTATTCAACTTAGCTTTTATCCAATACCCAGCATGCGACAACTTGATATAGCAATTGTAAGCCGTATCCTTGATTTATCAACTGAAATCGGGTTGACCTCCACTAGGTTCATTCTTTTTTAAAATATGAGTGATTATAAAAATAAAAAAAAAATAACTCTTGTCAGTTTTCGCCTTTGATGCATTACTGTCTAGTGTTAATAATATTTATTTTTAGGAAAATTACTTTCATCAAGTAAATTAAGAGAAAAGAGAAAAGAGCTGGATATGAAGTAATGGTTTTAACATATGATCAAAATTAAAGATTGGGATTTGACTTTACATTTCATCTGAGTAGACTTTTTTTACCAATCTTTATACAATACAAATATGGTAGCAGCAGTGGGAGGAAGGGTTGAACCAGTAAAGAAAATTAGCAATTTATTATTATTATTCATCCATTTTATTCTGCTATTATTTTATTGATAAATAATTAATTTCTAGTTACATGTTACAGTTAAGATTTGTGAGCAGAGAAAGCAACACTGTAAGAAGAATGTAATTTCTCAATCTAGTCAGTATGTATCCTACATCATTGTAAAACAAGAGGGCCATAGTGGCCCTAAATCGCTCACCTGAATGAACTGTCGAAAATAGTTTAAAGTAGATTTAGAAAGGATGAAGAATTCTTACCAAATTTCAGATCGATTGGGCAAAAATGATGCCTCTACACTGCTTACAAGGTTTTTCTAAGATTTAACCCCGTGACCTCATTTTTGACCCCACTTGACCCAATTTCAAAATTGACCTACATTTCATCAAGATGATCATTCTGACCAATTTTCAGGTTGATCAGACAAAAAATATGACTTCTAGAGTGTCTTCAAGGTTTTTCCAATATTTGACCCTGTGACCTCATTTTTGACCCCACTTGACCCAATTTAGAACTTGTCCGAGATTTCATCAAGACAATCATTCAGACCAAATTTCAGGTTGATTGGGCACAAAATATGGAATCTAGAGTGTCTACAAGGTTTTTCTAAGATTTGACCTCGTGACCTCATTTTTGACCCCACTTGACCCAATTTCAAACTTGTGCAAGATTTCATCAAAACAATAATTCTGACCAAATTTCAGGTTGATTGGGCAAAAAATATGCCTTCTAGAGTGTCTGCAAGGTTTTTCTAAAATTTGACCCCGTGACCTCATTTTTGACCCAACTTGACCCAATTTCGAACTTGTCCGAGATTTCATCAAGATGATCATTCTGACCAAATTTCAGGCTGATTGGGCAAAAAATGTGGCCTCTAGAGTGTCTACAAGGTTTTTCTAAGAATTGACCCTGTGACCTCATTTTTGACCCCACTTGACCCAATTTCGAACTTGTCCGAGATTTTATCAAGATGATCATTCTGACCGAATTTCAGGTTGATTGGGCAAAAAATATGGCTTCTAGAGTGTCTACAAGGTTTTTCTAAAATTTGACCCCGTGACCTCATTTTTGACCCCACTTGACCCAATTTCGAACTAGTCCGAGATTTTATCAAGATGATCATTCTGACAAAATTTCAGGTTGATTGGGCAAAAAAAATGGCCTCTAGAGTGTCTACAAGGTTTTCCTAAAATTTGACCTTGTGACCTCATTTTTAACCCCACTTGACCCAATTTCAAACTTGTCCGAGATTTCATCAAGATGATCATTCTGACCAAATTTCAGGCTGATTGGGCAAAAAATGTGGCCTCTAAAGTGTCTACAAGGTTTTTCTAAGAATTGACCCTGTGACCTCATTGTTGACCCAACTTGACCCAATTTCGAACTTGTCCGAGATTTTATCAAGATGATCATTCTGACCGAATTTCAGGTTGATTGGGCAAAATATATGGCTTCTAGAGTGTCTACAAGGTTTTTCTAAAATTTGACCTCGTGACCTCATTTTTGACCCCACTTGACCCAATTTCGAACTTGTCCGAGATTTTATCAAGATGATCATTCTGACCAAATTTCAGGTTGATTGGGCAAAAAAATGGCCTCTAGAGTGTCTACAAAGTTTTTCTTACAATTGACCCTGTGACCTCATTTTTGACCCCACTTGACCCAATTTCGAACTTGTCCGAGATTTCATCAAGACAATCATTCTGACCAAATTTCAGGTTGATTGGGCACAAAATATGGCTTCTAGAGTGTCTACAAGGTTTTTCTATGATTTGACCCCGTGACCTCATTTTTGACCCCACTTGACCCAATTTTGAACTTGTCTGAGATTTCATCAAAATGATCATTCTGACCAAATTTCAGGCTGATTGGGCAAAAAATGTGGCCTCTAAAGTGTCTACAAGGTTTTTCTAAGAATTGACCCTGTGACCTCATTTTTGACCCCACTTGACCCAATTTCGAACTTGTCCGAGATTTTATCAAGACAATCATTCTGACCGAATTTCAGGTTGATTGGGCAAAAAATATGGCTTCTAGAGTGTCTACAAGGTTTTTCTAAGATTTGACCCCGTGACCTCATTTTTGACCCCACTTGACCCAATTTTGATCTTGTCCGAGATTTCATCAAGATGATCATTCTGACCAAATTTCAGGTTGATTGGGCAAAAAATATTGCTTCTAGAGTGTCTACAAGGTTTTTCTAAGATTTGACCCTGTGACCTCATTTTTGACCCCACTTGACCCAATTTCGAACTTGTCCGAGATTTCATCAAGACAATCATTCTGACCAAATTTCAGGTTGATTGGGCAAAAAATGTGGCCTCTAGAGTGTCTACAAGGTAAATGTTGACGACACACGACACACGATACACGACGGACATCACGCGACCACAAAAGCTCACCTTGAGCACTTCGTGCTCAGGTGAGCTAAAAATCAAGCCAAAGAAAATTATTGTGAAAGGAAAGAAATAGATTGTAACAAGCTTTTTCTCTTCTCTCACAATAACTTTTCAATAGGGGAAGAAGTGAATGTCAATCCTCCAATTTCTATGTACATATATTTTTCAATCTACTCCTGAAATCAATCATCACAATTAAGATATTTATGCTATTCTGATATGTCATCAATAACAAAATAATAATATTTAAATGATTATACAAAATCTATTTACATCTATACAACCCATCAGGTAAAAAGGAACCTTCTTGATAGTGTGTGAAGTGATGATCCTAGTCAGTCAGCACAGACTGAGTTGATTAAGATCAACACTTATCACACTTGAATCTAATTTTCGGATTCTTAATGAATCCAATACATTATCACAAATTTATTCCAAAGGGTGAAAATAAGCATTCATTGAATGAACTGAAATATAAGTAAACAACATTTAAAAACAATTTCAATGTAAACATAAAGAGCCATTGAAAACAGTAAAATTTAATAGAACCATTTCAAAAGATTAAGAAGAAAACACGATGAATAGAACTTACAAATCAGATTTTGCTATATAAATGAATCGCTTTTAGAATTAGTTCAATTTCAACTATTTCTAAGAACAGTAATAACATTTCATTCCAACCTTCAGACTATCTAAGACTGTGTTGTTTTATTTTCTTCATCTAGTTTTATTATCAAACGAAGATATTGTGTGTTAATGGGTCCATAAAATTAGGTAATAAAAGGGAAAGATTAACAGCTCAAGGTGAGCTATTATGATCGTAAAATTTCCTTCGTCAGTCGTCCTTGATCCACAATTTCTTTAAACATCTCCTCCTAAACCAGAGGGCCAATCTTGATGAAACTTGGCAGGAATGTTCATTGGGTCAAGCTCCACAAAGTTTGTTCAAATAAATGAAATGCACCCTTAACTTTCCATTTTCCCTTAACAAAAAGGGTGAAAATATGAAAATCTTCTTCTCTGAAACTAGAAGGCAGACAGCTTCATATTTGATATGTAGTATTATCTAGTGGACATCTACTAAATTTGTTCATAGTAAGACCCTATTGTCATATTTGGGCCTTGCCCGGGCGCATCCCTTTTAGCTCTTCTGAACACGAAGGGTAAACAAGAGGGCCATAGTGGCCCTTAATCGCTCACCTGAATGAACTGTCTAAAATTTTCAAAAGAAGAATGAGAAATAGAATAATGAATGACTGAGCTAAACAAAGCTGTTGCTTCTATACAACTTGAGAATCCGTTTTTTACAATTTTAAGGTTGACTAACAAGGATTTTTATGATTGATTCGAACTTGTCCGAGATTTCATCAAGACATTCATTCTGACCAAAATTCAGATTGATCGGACAAAAAATGTGGCCTGTAGAGTGCATACAAGGTTTTTCTTAGATTTGATCAAGTGACCTAGTTTTTGACCCTGGTTGACCCAATTTCGAACTCGTCCAAGATTTCATCAAGACAATCATTCTGACCAAATTTCAGGTTGATTGTGCGATAAACGTGGCCACTAGAGTGCCTACAAGGTTGTTCTTAGATTCGACCCTGTGACATTGTTTTTGACCCAAGATGACTTGTCTGAGATTTAATCAAGACAATCATTCTGACCAAATTTCAGGTTGATCGAAAATCTTCCAAAATCTTCTTCTCTGAAACCAGACAGCTTTCGTTTTTGGTATGTAGCATCATTTAGTGGACCTCTACCAAGTTTGTTTATGTCCAGACCCTAGGATATTAATTGGGCTCCATCCGGGCGCAACCCTTTTAACATAGAATCAATGAATGAATGAATGAATGAATGAATGAATGTCGTTTTATGGCCCGTCGACAGCTAAGGTCATGTTGGGCGCAAACACTTCTGTATTAAACTGGAATAATCCGACGTGAGCACGAAAGCACATGGACTCCCCTCAGATCAGGGGAACGGTCCATGTGCGAGTCCACCCGACCGGAAAATTCACAAAAGTGGGCATTCATGTGTGTACCAAAATTAAAGTAGGCAAAAGTATTAAAAAATCAATGTAAACAAATAAAATTCTAAAGAAATCTTCGCATGTAAAAGAAATAATAACCAAAAGAGTTATTGAAAACGGTAAAATTTTATATAGCCACTTTAAAAATTCAGATGAAAGAAACGAGGTAAATAGAACCTAAAAATCAAATTTTACTATATAAATGAATCGCCTTGAGAAAGTCAAAAATAAGTTCAAGTTTGACAAAGTCAAACAGCTGCCTCATACTATCAACTTTAAAATATCTGTCTCTGATAAAAGAAAAATCAATACAATCTATAAAAATATGTTTGATAGTAAGAGGAGCGTTGCAGGGAACGCACATCGGCATTTCTTCTCCTTTTAAAAGATAGGAGTGCGTAAGATAACTATGGCCAATGCGGAGGCGAGTCAAAATCAACTCTTCGCGACGGCATGACCTGTAACCAGGCAACCAATCGCCGAGTTCCTGTCGAACAGAGAATAATTTATTATTCTGGTTAGCTGGATCAGTCCAACAGTTCCTCCAGACATCATGAATAAAACTATGAATAAGGGGTTTAAAATCAGTATAAGGTACTTCAAAGGGTAAAATTTCGAGTGATAATGCATCCTTGGCAGCTTTATCTGCCTCCTCATTACCACGAATACCAATATGGCTTGGAAGCCAACAGAAAACGAGATCAACATCATTAAGCTTAGCTATTTTATCAAGTAGCCTTACAATAAGGGGATTGTCAGTTTTCTCTTGCTCAATCGCTTGCATGCTTGACATAGAGTCAGTATAAATGATATAGCGAGAGAGACGTTCTGCGATCATATGATCGAGTGCGAGATCAATGGCCTTCAGCTCGGCTGAAAAAATAGAAGAGTTATTGGGAAGGCGGAATTGATATTTTTCGCCATCTAAAATAGTGGCTGAAGCAACTTTTTCGCCATCTTTTTAACCGTCTGTGTATATCTCTTTGTATGATGTGTAGTTTTCTTTGACTTCCAAGAACTTGGTTCTAAAAATTGTTGGATCCGTTGTATCCTTTTTGCTGGAAGCAAGATCATAAAGAAACGTGGGACTTTTATATGTCCACAAAGGAACATCAGGAACAACATGTTCTGCCACGTCCTCTAGATCAAAGTCTAGAGAATTTACATCAGCTTCACATCGCAAACTGAAGGGAAGAATAGGGTTCTTTTTCTTTTCAAAATCCTTTCTATATTTTGGATCAAACACAACTTTATGAGTAGGATTATCGGGATTGGATTTTAATTTTAAGTAATATTGCATGGAAAGCTTTTTCCTGCGTAAATTTAAGGAAGGCTCATTTGCTTCTGTATAAACACTGTTAATTGGTGATGTTCTAAATGCACCCAACGCCAAGCGCAATCCCTGATTATGAATAGTATCAAGTTTGCGAAGGTATGAAGGGCGCGCAGAACCATAAACAACACAGCCATAATCTAGCTTTGATCTAACAAGTGCCCTATAGAGGCGTAATAGAACCTTTTTATCGGCTCCCCAATCCATACTGGATACAACACGTAAAAGATTAAGTGCCTTTAGGCATTTATTTTTCAAATTGTCAATATGCGGAATAAACGACAGTTTAGAATCAAAAAGGAGTCCTAAGAATTTAAATTCCTTAACAACTTCAATCTGCACTCCGTCCAACTTTAAATCTGGATCGGAGTGCATTTTTCTTGATTGACAAAAATGCATACATTTAGTTTTTGTCTTTGAAAACTTGAAACCGTTTTCATTTGACCATTTCGAAAGATTGTTCAAGACTTGTTGCAATTGTCTTTCAATTGTATGCATATGTTTTGATCTGTAGCAGATACAAAAGTCGTCAACGTAGAGAAAACATTCCACACCAGGGCAAACGGTTTTAACGATGTTGTTTATTTTGACACTAAACAGTGTCACCGATAAAATACTCCCCTGGGGAACACCCATTTCTTGTTCATGGGGATCAGATAAAGTATCTCCAACACGGACTCTAAACTGCCGTTCATCCAAAAAAGCAGAGATGAAATAGGCAAGGCGACCTCGTATACCGAAATCATAGAGGTCGTTCATAATTCCATACTTCCATGTGGTATCATAAGCACTTTCAAGATCGAAAAAGACAGAAACAACGTGTTCCTTCTTTATAAAGGCTTCTCGAATAAATGTCTCGAAGCGGACAAGATGATCAAGAGTGCTTCTCTGTTTACGAAAGCCACTTTGGACTTGAGTAATAAGGTGGTTCTTTTCAAGAAACCAGACAAGACGATCATTTACCATTCTTTCCATGGTTTTGCAAACACAACTAGTTAAAGCAATAGGGCGATAATTAGATGGATTTGTGGAATCTTTACCTGGTTTAGGTATTGGAATAACGATAGCTTCCCGCCAAGAGGCTGGAATGCTTCCCGTCTTCCATACCTGATTATAAATTTGAAGTAAGCAATGAAGGGAACGAGATGGCAAACGTTTCAGGAATTGATAATGAATAGCATCTGATCCGACAGCAGTGTCGTGACACTTTTTTAAGGCTTTTTTCAATTCCTTAATGGAAAAGTCTCTATTATAGTGTTCCAGATTTCTGGAACTAAAATTAAGTCTAGACTTTTCTTTTTCACCTTGAAACTTCTGAAACGTAGGTGAATAATTAGTGGAGGAAGATTTCTTTGCAAACGTGTCTGCCAAGACATTAGCAATGTCATGTTTAGAAGAAACTGTATCATCGTCATCCGTTTTCAGATGACCAACATTAAGTGATGTATTCTTCCCACTAATTTTACGTATCATGTCCCAAGTCTTTTTGACCGATGATCTAGAATTTAATCTAGATACATACTGTCTCCAAGACGAACGCTTACTTTGTTTTATAGTGCGACGTGCTTTTGCACGTGCAATTTTAAATTTGTAAAGATTCTCCTTTGAAGGCCTTAAGCCAAATGCTCTAAGAGCACGTTTCCTCTCGGCTATAACCTTTTTGCAATCATCATTGAACCATGGCTTGTTTGGATTCTTTGGGTCAGGCGATGTTTGTGGAATACTTTTTTCTGCAGCAGAATATAGTAAAGATGTAAACAAGTCTGCAGAATTTTCACAGTCATTAAAGGCTTCTGAATTTATCGACTGTTCACAGGTGGTTTTAAAAAGTTCCCAATTAGCCTTATGGAGTTTCCAACGCCTAGGGCGCTCCTGAACAGATGGTCCTAATTCAGAGATCTGAATAGGGAAATGGTCACTACCATGAAGGTCGGAAATAACTTTCCATGAAAAATCAGGAAAAATATCAGGACTGCAAATAGTCAAATCCAGTGAAGAATAATTTCCTGTTGCAGGATGAAGATAAGTTTTAGATTTATCATTCAATAAAACAAGATCATGCCTAGTTACAAAATCCTCAACAGTACGACCCTTGTCGTCTGTATTGGAGCATCCCCATAACTTATGGTGAGAATTGAAATCTCCCATAAGTATAAAAGGTTTAGGTAGCTGATCGACTAGATGATCAAGTTTTCTGCCATCAACAGGGGAACTTGGAGGAAGATAAACAGAACAGAGTGTAATAGTTTTATTGAAAGAGACACTTACAGCTACTGCTTGCAAAGAAGTATCTAAATTGACATGACGGTGAGGGATATTATTATTTACAATAATTCCCACACCACCAGACGCTTTCTCGCGATCTGTAAAGTTAGTAAAATAGCAAGAATGATACTTTAAAGAAAACTTATCTGTGTCTTTTAAAAACGTTTCTTGTAAACATACTGCAACTGGTTTTTGTCTGCTTACTAGATGATTAAGTTCTTCAAAATTTGCCTTGATGCTGCGACAATTCCATTGTATAATGTTGTTCGCCATTATGAGATTGGTTGTGAGTATGAGACCATACATTGATGGAAGTATGAAATTATTCATTTTACTGCAGTTAAGTTAATTTTGTTGACACCTTGCCTTATTGCATCGTGGTGTGCTGGATTCGAGGAAGGGGGGATAGGAGGTTTTGGAGTTGAATCTTCAGATTCTTCCTCCATTTCTTCCTCCTCCAATTCGCCGAAGCGATTGCTAGTCTCCACTGAGGGAGGATTAGCTTTTTCTAACTGTATGCGGGCCTTCCGTTGGCGGGGAGTCTCGCTTTTCTCTTTAGTAACATCTTTTGGTGTAGTTGATTTAGTTTTTTTATCATTTTTGTCCTGATGTGCTTGTAAAACAGACCCGTTATTTACAGAGGTAGCTGGAATGGGATTTGCAGAAGATGAAGCTTCCTTTTCAGTTTCTTTCCCAAGAGGTTTTGGGGCTGATGTTTGTGCAGCTAAAGCTTGATTTATTAGATGTTTTGCCTGAGGAAATAACTCCGTTATAATTTTCAAAAGTCGCTCACAGGAACTACATTGACCTGGTTTTGCTTTTTCCTCAGGGGCAGGTTTAGCTTTACTTGCATAACTACCCTCACTTCCATTACCCTGGCCATGTCTGGACTCAACAATTCTCTTTGCCTCAAAAAAAGAAACAGACTGTTTAAATTTCACATCTAATATTTCTTTCTGCAACAGAAATTTAGGGCATTGCCTAGAATTAGCTGCATGTCCCTGTCCACAATTAGCACATTTTAAATCATTATTACAATCTTCCTCGTAATGTTCATCTTCAGGCCCACAGTATGAACACTTCCTGCAAACCTTATTTTTACTACAATTGTTCTCATGATGTCCGAATCTCTGACAATTAAAACACCGTAAAGGGTTTGGTACAAACACATCAACCTTCACAATTTGATATCCTATTCTAATTTCTTTTGGAAGCACTGGGTCATTAAAGGTCAAAATGTAAGTGTTTGTCTTGATAGTATTTCCATCCTTTTTAAATTCAATTCTTTTAACTTCAGTAACTCCCTGTGGTTTCAGATTATCTTTGATCTCATATAAGGGGCATTTTGACAGGTCTCTGCATCTAATAACACCTTTAGACGTATTCAGTCTCTCATGGGCGTAAACTTTCACCTTTTGGTTGAAGAACTTTGTAGTTTTTAATAAATTCTGAGCCTGTTGTTTTTTAGTGACTTCAATCAGCAAAGTTTCATTTTTTAGAGTTTTGACAGATTTGGGTGTTCCAATGATGGCATTTAGCTGCTTTTCAATAACAAATGGAGACAAGTCAGAGATCGGACTATCCGGGTCTAAACTTTCGACAACGAGGAATTTAGCAAATGATTGATTAATTGGGGCTTCATCTTCCGAATCGGAGTTCCAGGTACGCTTGGTTTTTTTGTAGGTTGCCATGTTATTTTCTTGACTTCATCGGCGATGCTCCAAACCACCCGCCCTCGGAGTCCTACAAGGGTACACCTAACCTGGGGAATTCCATCTCAGGAGAGGTGCAGGGGATACATCGCCGATATACTCGTAGCAAAATGGCTAGATCAAGCAAAAATACGCTGATGAATAATTCAACCAAGCATGAAATAGACATCAGACAGTAAAATTGTCGATCAAACACCACATTTACCCGATTGGCCCATGAGCCACCGCCTTCTAAGGCGTTAGTGAAAACGTCACTTAATGATAACGGTGGTTCAGGAAAACAATTAAAAAGCAAGTCTTTTGTTAAAAAACGCCTTAGGGCAAGGCATGACCAGCCGATTGATCGGGTCGGGCCCGCCCGACCTCCCGTTTATCCCAACTCAGGGCCAAAGTGGTGTGTTGCAAAAACAGGGCCTAGCCAATCCCTGAGTTCACTCAACCACCAGGATCCCGTCATCAGGCATTACGGGTCGCAGCCCACGGCAAACAGGCAGGTCCATTTGTTTGGGGTCTTACCATGTACTACATGGACAGCAGCCGACTATTTCTATCCCCCCGCCCAGCTGGGGGCGTAACATAGAATCAAAGAGCGAAAATCTTATAATTTCTTCTTTTCGGAAAGCAGAGGGCACACAGCTTTCATATTTGGTTTGTAGCATCATCATTTGGCCCCTACCAAGTTTGTTCATATTAAGACCCTTGGGTCATATTTGGGCTCCACCCGGGCTCATCCCTTTTAGCTCATCTGAGCATGATGGGTGAAAATAGGAAAACCTTCAAAAATCTTCTTTACATAGAATCAAAGAGCGAAAAGGCATATCTGTCTTGCTCTTGGCTGAAAACATTCCAAAGTATTAATCTTAGTTAGAAATTACTTACTTTTTGACATCTGCCAATTTGATTAATGTGATGTCCCAGGGGTCAAAGAGATGCAGGTGAGCGGTCTTGGACTATCATATGTTTTTATTACTCTGTGTGTAAATATGCTCTCTTTTGATTTTTAGCTCACCTGAGCACAAAGTGCTCAAGGTGAGCTTCTGTTGTTGAGTGATGTCCGTCGTCAACATTTACCTTGTAGACACCCTAGAGGCCACATTTTTGCCCGATCAACCTGAAATTTGGTCAGAATGAGTTTTTTAATTAAATCTCGGACAAGTTTGAAACTGGGTCCAGTGGGGTCAAAAACGAGATCACTAGGTCTGTAGTTAGCTCTACATGCAAGAAAACTGTAACAAGCAGGTTATTGTTATAGCAATAAGTTATTTTTTCTACTTGGTAAAAAACAAACAAGAGGAGAAAGATGGTCCTAGATCGCTCACCTGAGTCTCTTTGACCTCTGGGACATCACATTATATTAGATAGGCAGATGTCAAAAAGAAGATAATTGCCTTAGATCAATACCATGGAACGTTTTCAGCGAAGAGCAAGACAGATATGCCTTTTTTCTCTTTGATTCTGTGTAAAAAGGATGCACCCGGGTGGACCCCAAATGTGATCCCAGGGTCTTGATATGAACAAACTTGGAAGAGGTCCATAAGATGATGCTACATACTAAATATGAAAAATGTCTGCCTACTGGTTTCGAAAAAGAAGATTTTTGAAGGTTTTTCTATATTCACCCTTCGTGCCCAGATGAGCTGAAAGGGATGCGCCCATGCAAAGCCCAAATATGACCCAAGGGTCTTGATATGAACAAACTTGGTAGGGGTCCACTAGATGATACTACATACCAAATATGAAAGCTGTCTGCCATCTGGTTTCAGAGAAGGACACTTTTAAAGATTTTCGCTCTTTGATTCTATGTAAAAAGGGTTGCACCCGGGTGGAGCCCAAATATAATCCTTGGGTCTTGATATGAATAAACTTGGTAGAGGTCTACTAGATGATGCTAAATACCAAATATGAAAGCTGTCTGCCTTCTGGTTTCATAGAATATTTTTGAAGATTTTCATTTTTTTACCATTCATGCTCATAAGAGATAAAAGGATGCACCCGTGCAAAGCCCAAATATGACCCAAGGGTCTTGATATGAACAAACTTGGTAGAGGCCCACTAGATGATGCTACATACCAAATATGAAAGCTGTCTGCCATCTGGTTTCAGAGAAGAAGATTTTTAAAGATTTTCGCTCTTTGATTTTATGTACAAGAGGACCAAGATGGTCCTAGATCGCTCACCTGAGTCTCTTTGACCCCTGGGACATCACATTAATTAGATAGGAAGATGTCAAAAAGAAGAAAATTGCCTAAGATCAATACCATGGAACGTTTTAAGCGAAGAGCAAGACAGATATGCCTTTTTGCTCTTTGATTCTATGTAAAAAGGGATGCACCCGGGTGGACCCAAATGTGACCCCAGGGTCTTGATATGAACAAACTTGGAAGAGGTCCATAAGATGATGCTACATTCTAAATATGAAAGCCGTGTGCCCTCTGGTTTCGATTAAAGAAGATTTTAAAAGATTTTCGCTCTTTGATTCTATGTAAAAAGGGTCGGGCCCGGGCAAAGCCCAAATATGACCCCAGGGTCTTGATATGAACAAACTTGGTAGAGGTCCACTAGATGATGCTACATACCATATATGGAAGCTGTCTGCCTTCTGGTTTCAGAGAAGAAGATATCTGAAGATTTTCATTTTTTTACCCTTCGTGCTCATAAGAGATAAAGGGATGCACCTGTGCAAAGCCCAAATATGACCCAAGGGGATTGATATGAACAAACTTGGTAGAGGCCCACTAGGTGATGCTACACACCAAATATCTAAGCTGTCCGCCATCTGGTTACAGAGAAGAAGATTTTTAAAGATATTTCGCTCTTTGATTCTATGTAAAAAGGGTTGGGCCCGGGCAAAGCCCAAACATGACCCCAGGGTCTTGATATGAACAAACTTGGTAGAGGTCTACTTGATGATGCAACATACCAAATATGAAAGCTGTCTGCCCTCTGGATTCAGAGAAGAAGATTTTTGAAGATTTTCATTTTTTTACCCTTCGTGCACATAAGAGATAAAGGGATGCACCTGTGCAAAGCCCAAATATGACCCAAGGGTCTTGTCATGAACAAACTTAGTAAAGGCCTACTAGGTGATGCTACACACCAAATATCTAAGCTGTCTGCCATCTGGTTACAGAGAAGAAGATTTTGAAAGATTTTCGCTCTTTGATTCTATGTAAAAAGGGTTGGGCCCATGCAAAGCCCAAATATGACCCCCCGGTCTTGATATGAACAAACTTGGTAGAGGTCCACTAGATGATGCTACATACCAAATATGAAAGCTGTCTTCCTTCTGGTTTCAGAGAAGAAGATTTTTAAGGATTTTCATATTTTCACCCTTTTTGTTTAGGGTAAAGGGAAAGTTAAGGGTGGATTTCATTTATTTGAACAACTTTGGTAGAGCTTGACCCAAGGAACATCCCTGCCAAGTTTCATCAAGATTGGCCCACTGGTTTAGGAGGAGAAGATGTTTAAAGAAATTGTGGACGACGCACGACGGACGACGGACGACTGACGACGGACATTCTACGATCCCAATAGCTCACCTTGAGCACTTCGTGCTCAGGTGAGCTAAAAAAGGGTTGGGTCCGGGCAAAGCCCAAATATGACCCCAGGGTCTTGATATGAACAAACTTGGTAGAGGTCAACTAGATGATGCTACATACCAAAGATGAAAGCTGTCTGCCTTCTGGTTTCAGAGAAGAAGATGTTTAAAGATTTTCATATTTTCACCCTTTTTGTTAAGGGTAAAGGGAAAGTTAAGGGTGGATTTCATTTATTTGAACAACTTTGGTAGAGCTTGACCCAAGGAACATCCCTGCCAAGTTTCATCAAGATTGGCCCACTGGTTTAGGAGGAGAACATGAGTGTTTGCGCCCAACATGACCTTAGTAGTCGACGGGCCGTAAAACAATATTCATTCATTCATTAGGAGGAGAAGATGTTTAAAGAAATTGTGGACCACGCACGACGGACATTCTACGATCACAATAGCTCACCTTGACCACTTCGTGCTCAGGTGAGCTAAAAAGATGATGATATATTTTGTTTTAAATGAACATTTGTTATTATGTATATTGAAAGCAAATAACAAAAATCTGAAGGATGTTATTCAATGAAATTTCTCAGGGATGGTCCTTGTTATCTCAGATTATTCAGAGCAGTGTATAAAATCCCTGAACAACACATTTTTTATGCCCAAACATAAATCAGACATATTGTCTACTGTTTGTCTGTCAGGCTAACTGTCTGTCTGTTGGCTTCTTTGTCTGCAAAACTTAATAAAAAAATGAACATTGCATCAAGCCATTTCAACAGAAAAAATTAACATTGCATCAAGGCATTTCAACAGAAAAAATGAACCTTGCATCAAGCCATTTCAACAGAAAAAATGAACATTGCATCAAGCCATTTCAACAGAAAAAATGAACATTGCATCAAGCCATTTCAACAGAAAAAATGAACATTGCATCAAGCCATTTCAAAATATAATGTTCATATATGGCAAGGTAATAGATCTTCATGATAAGCATTTGTGTTGGGGTCATCTGTCGGGGTCAGACTTTTAAAAGATTATCTATTCTTGGGGTGTTCATGATGCATAAGCACATATTTTTTGGGGGAGGAAAATGGTAATAAGGTAAAGAACTTAAGAGCTATCAAATTATATTTCAGGCAAATGCCCCCAGAACCGTTGATGTGCGTGGGGAATCTGTCCCCAAGTAAGACTATTTCTCTTCAAGATAATGGTGGTACGTCCAAGATTACCATGTGGCGAGAGCAAGCTGAGGCTGAAATTCAGCCAGGTCTACATGTTCCTATAACGGATGTGGTTGTGAATTTGTACCAAAATCAAACATCATAGTCAACAACAAGCAGGACAAAAGTTCGGGTAACGAAAAGCTTTAATTTGTACTAGTCAGCTGAAAACACCTTCAATGATTAGATTTAAAAAAAATTCTGTATTTCTACAATCACACAGCTTTGTACTTACTTAAAAAATACATTTTGAAACAATATGATTAGATAAATATTTTTGTTTCTTAAACTTTAAATATGTATTACAGTTGTTAAATGTGTTTGAACCACCACTTGCTGAAGGCCACTGGGGCAATTCGGGCCAATGGTTACTGAGGAGTAGATTTGCACAGGTTTAAGATATCAACCCATTTGTGAGAGACAAATAGTCGAAAGGAACGAGTGCCGCCGTCGGGAATCGAACCCAGGACCTCTAGATTTACAGTCCGACGCGCTACCAACTGCGCTCTGACGGCGGCTAAGAAATTTCTTTGTTTGAAATGAAATAGAACAGCTAGCGAGGAAATACGGGTCATTGACTTAAACGTGAAGTTAATAAGTAATTTTATGTTCATAAAATTCATGTTAACATTCTCTGCTTCCTTTCACTTTTCAATATCAGTTAAAGAAACAATTTCATAAAAATTAAAATCATCTTCTTAATGATTCTGTAGCCGTCTAAAAAGAGTCACGTTTCAATTGTAATTATACGTAATGGACATTTTCCAGCATCGAATACATCACACATTTCTTCATTATGAAATCAACATCTAGAATAAAGAAAAGGGGATGCATATGAAATTGAACATGACATATATAATAGAAATGTACAATTGAACTAAAAGCAGAAGAGGGTTTTCACTCGTCATATTGCTTTTTAGCTCGCGCTCAAGGTGAGCTCTTGTGGTGAGTTGTTGTGTCCGTCGTGCGACGTCCGTCGTCAACATTTGCCTTGTATGCCCAATAGAGGCCACATTTTTCGCCCGATCAACCTGAAATTTGGTCAGAATGATTGTCTTGAATAAATATTGGAAAGGTTCCTAATTGTGTCAACTGGGTTCTAAAACTAGGTCATGGGGTCAGATATTAGAAAACCTTGTTTATCCTGTCACACGATGCAATATCGACCGTGAAAAGGGGTGCCGTGAAAACCTGATGATTCACGGTCACTTGCTAGCTCATTTGCATATTTGCCGGAACTACTTTTGACCTAGCGTTTCACATATTACGTCACCTTACAAATGTAAACAAACAAAATGTGTGACAGCGCTGTCAATTTCGACTTAATTTGGGACGATCAGAGTATTGATCTTTAAGAAATGCCATCGGATGAATTTCTGAACCAGTTCGGCATCGATCCTACTGATTTTGACACTGAGTTAGAGGCAGAAGGATGGAATTCAACGAACGAAACGAAGGAAGCATCGTCGGTAGAAATCGCCGCAAGTAGCTTCTGTCAATTTCTTGACATTTCTGAGAAAGATGTGCGTTCTTTCATTGAAGAACAATCAAACAAAGCCACGCTTAAAAAGACCCTCTGTGATGTGAGAAAATTGGAGAATTTCCTCAAGTCAAAGAACGAAGACTGCCAAATGTGTAGTCTTGAACCAGAAAAACTGGATGAATACCTGGGGAACTTTATTCTTTCCATTAGGAAAAGTGATGGGCAGGATTATGAGCCATCAACTTTAAGGAGCATTGTTTCTAGTATTGAAAGGAAACTGAAAAGGCAGAAATATCCCCATCAAATAATGAATAACTCATCAAATCACTTTCAACTAACAAGAGATGCGTTGAAAGCCAAACATAGGTCCCTAAAGAAACAGGGGAAGGGAAATAAACCTCTAAGAGCAAGTCCTCTTAAAACAGAAGAAATTGATATACTGTATGAAAGAGGTATTCTAGGGGGACACAATGCCAAGAGCTTGCTGAATGTGTTATGGATGAATAACTGTCTAATGTTTGGATTGAGGGGGACCAAAGAAAATTATAATCTCAGGTTTGTTTTCAAAATTGCCTCATCAGACTTTCTTGTTCACAATTATATGATTCTTTACTTCACATTTAATCACTTTTTTTTACCAAAACTGTAACTCAGTAGAGGAGACTACACATATTTGAAAGAACTAAATGTTTTTGAAAGACTGATATATATTTGTGTTGTAAAGCTACTGTTTATCCTCTGCTGAGACTTGAACTCAGAACTCCTGGTTTCCCAGGTATTCCCAAAATATCTAAAAATCTAGTCAAAACATTTATTTGTTTTTACAAGAATTTCGAGCCTGTGGAGCGACACAAGCCATTCATGGCTTTCTAGTTACAATATTACAAAAAGATCAAAACTTCATTGTGTAGATAATCGTAAACCTATGTGAAATAGCAGTCGGAGGCTAGGAAAGGATGTAATGGTAGTACTGGCGTGAGAAATACCAGGAATCCATTGTTAGGTGCTCCGGCCGCCGCGATATAACTGAAATAATGTTGAAAGCGGCGTAAAACCCCATTCAATCAATCAATCAACTTAATTGTGTTTGTTTTATACATTTGTCTTGATCCTTTCGCAAAACGGGGTTTGTTTTAATTAATCGTTTCCCCCTCTTTTTTATCAATAGACTAACAACAACAATCATTCTTTTGGTTTTAATCCTCTGCACCTTCTCTCCAAGGATTCATACTTCTCAGTTCTGAAAAGGAAATATATACATATATAAACACATGTCTTGAAATAATTAGATAAGTAAGAAGCAATACATGGTTAACAGTGTGATAAATATACTTACCGCATAAATTCTACTGTAAGTTTTCCGTCAACCACTTCAGTAATGTTTTTTCTGGAAAAGAAAATAAAAAAAATCTATGCATATGTATTACAATAATCAACAACAACAAAAAAGAATAATTAAATAAATAAGCTTGAAAAATTTAAACACGAACGAAAATCATACTTTCCCGCCTTTATGGCTGTAGGACCATCCATTTTTGTGTGGTCTGGGTTCTTGTACGAGTGCACGAAGAATTTCTTGGGTTCCACTAAATTGATACATTAACGCGCACCCCTGGACATATGTTCGCCAAAAAACTTGACCCGCGTATTTCCAGCCAACCCTTTAGTGTGCAAGCAGATTTTGTTGAGAAAAACATAAGTAATAAAACTGAAAGAATTTAAAATCAATTTGTTATAACTGTATCGTTATCAAAGAATGTTATTAGGGAAAAAATGGTATTTTGAGTGTATAAAACGGATTTTAACTTTCATTAACCCTCCTTTTTCTCTTTCATTTTTAAATGAAGAAGGGGTAAAGGCATTGAGGGCGCTACTGGCATTGATTAGTTTTGAATTCAATCACTTGAATCATTCTTCTTGCGATGGCCGAAAGAAAAGGTTGTGGTACACCGAGATGGCAAGATTTATCTCCGGAATACTGGAGAAATATGGACCACGTTGCAAGACAGGTACCTCACTGGTTATCAAAGCATTTTGATAACGATTATGAACTCTGTTCACAAGTCAAATATGGTTGTGATGCAGAGAAAAAGTGTTTGAAACATATTAGATATACTGTGGAGACAGCAGTTACAAAGTCAGGAAGATTTAAATCCTGAAGAAATTTCACTATCCGATTGGTATAGGGTTGGATGGTAAAGTAGCTTTTTAGCTCCACTGGCTGAAAGCCACTGGGGCTATTGTCATGACGTTGTGTCCGTCGTGCGTCCGTCCGTCCGTGCGTGCGTGCGTCCGGTCGTAAACCTTTCTTTAAAAGTCTTCTCAGAAACTACTGGATGGATTTCAACCAAACTTCACAGGAATGATCCTTTAGTGACCCTCTTTCAAAGTTGTTCAAGAAATTTTGATCCAATGAAAAACATGAATTTAATGGGCGTGGCTAATTTCCAAATATGGTAAAAAGTGAGTTTTCTCAGATTCTAATCAATGGATACCAATTAAATTTTACATGAATGATCCTTGGGTGACCCTTTATCAGTCTACAAAAAATCATTGTGATCGGATGGAAAATATGCATTTTATGGGCGGAGGTCATTTCTCAATATGTTATATAGTGGAAACTTTGAAAACCATTTTCTCAGAATGTAACAGATGGATCTCAACCAAATTTCACTTGAATGATCCTTTAGTGACCCTTTATCAGTCCGCCAAAAATCATATTGATCGGATGAAACATATATATTTTGTGATCGGATGGAAAATATGTATTTTATGGGCGGAGGTCATTTCTGTATATGTCATATAGTGGTAACTTTGAAAATCAATTTCTCAGGATGTAAGTGATGGATATCAACCAAATTTCACTGGAAAAATCCTTGATGGACCTTTTATCAGTCTACCAAATATTATTGTGATCAGATGAAAAATATGCATTTTATTGGCGGACGTCATTTCTCTATTATATATAGTTGAAACTTTAAAAATCCTTTTCACAGAATGTAATTGATTGAATGACTACTGGTAGTGATTTTTGTGAGAAGGAGTTGGACACCTTGTATTATATAATAATCTATAATTCGAAAATATGATGTTGAAACAACTGCCTGTGGTAGGACCGGTAAAACTTTGATTTTACAGGTCCTTTTGGCCAATAGCGAAAAAAAGTTAGTGTCAAACCCTGGTAACCATTGCCAATCCATGAAAATTACCACTACATGCACTTTAGTCTGTTCTTAAAAAAAAATTGTAAACAGCAAACAGTTTTTTAGCTCCACTGGCTGAAAGCCACTGGGGCTATTGTCATGGCGTTGTGTCCGTCGTGCGTCCGTCCGTGCGTCCGTGCGTCAGGTCGTAAACTTTTTCTTTAAAAATCTTCTCCTCAGAAACTACTGGATGGATTTCAACCAAACTTCACAGGAATGATCCTTGGGTGACTCTCTTTCAAAGTTGTTCAAGAAATTTCGATCCAATGAAAAACATGGATTTAATGGGCGTGGCTAATTTCCAAATATGGTAATAGGTGGCTTTTCTCAGAATCTAATTGATAGATATCAACCAAATTTTACATGAATGATCCTTGGGTGACCCTTTATCAGTCTACCAAAAATTATTGTGATCGGATGAAAAATATGGATTTTATGGGCAGAGGTCATTTCTCTATATGTTATATAGTGGAAACTTTGAAAATCATTTTCTCAGTATTTAACTGATAGATATCAACCAAATTGTACATGAATGATCCTTGGATGACCCTTTATCAGTCTACCTAAAATTATTGTGATCGGATGAAAAATATGTATTTTATGGGCGGAGGTCATTTCTCTATATGTTATATAGTGAAAACTTTGAAAATCATTTTCTCAGAATGTAAGTGATGGATATCAACCAAATTTCACTGCAATGATCCTTGAGTGACCCTTTATCAGTCTACCAAATATTTTTGCAATCAGATGAAAAATATGTATTTTATGGGCAGAGGTCATTTCTCTATATGTTATATAGTGGAATTTTGAAAATCATTTTCTCAAAATGGAACTGATGGATATCAATCAAAATTCACTGGAATGATCCCTGAGTGATTCTTTATCAGTCTGCCAAATATTTTTGCGATCGGATTGAAAATAGTATTTTATGGGTGGAGGTCATTTCTCTATATGTAATAAAAGCGGAAACTTTGAAAATCATTCAACATAAGTATAACACAAAATATCTAAAAATATAGTCAAAACTTAGATTTGCTATTACAAGAAATTCAAGCCTGTGGAGCGACACAAGCCATTCATGGCTTTCTAGTTTCCATGATAGCACACACAGAACACCAGACTTTCTCTGTGCATTGATACATTCGATTTTCCCTGGTACTTTTCCTAACAGGATGTTTTTGGAAAATTGCTCATAAAGTGCTCTTTTCTCACTTGTCCAAACATGTTTTTCAGACACTTTAGGTCAAGCTCACTTTTATGTTTGAGCTCATAGTATCTTGCAATATTCACAGAACAAGCAGTAGTGCTTTTTATTGGAGAGATTGCCTTTAGTATTCCTCTTGACTTCATCCACTACCAGCTGAGGATAGTTCGTTCCTTCAATTTCTTTAACAGACGGGGGTACGATTTATACATCTCTGAAAAATTAAATAATGAATGAATAGTGTTTTATGGCCCGTCGACAACTAAGGTCATGTTGGGCGCAAAATATTGAAAAATTAAATAAGAACCAATGGTTTAGAGCATTACAAGAAGACCATGATCGAATGATATCGCTCACCTGAACCAACAAGAGACGTCGGAGGACAGCAAAGCTCTACTATTCTGAGTGCTGGATATGAGTAATCAATGTCGACATTGGAAGAAATTCCGCTAAATGAAATTCAGAATAACTAATCTGTGTGTAAAGGCTTATATGATGGCCACAGACGCATTTACAAAATGACTAAGAAAAAGGCTATAGTAGTATAGATAACAGATATACATAAATTGCATGTTATAACTTAACCAAGAATTTCTAAGTCTGAAAAAGTTTAAAATAGCACTATATTAAATATCAGAGAAAAAATTATGGTCTTGATGTTGACACTAGTCACAAAAGCATGAGTAGAGTTTGCAAGCAAAACTAATGGCAGAAACAGAGAAATATTATAGTTAGGGAATAGTTGCATGTAAAAACTTAACCAATAATATTTAAGTCTGAAAGGGTTAAAATTCAAAAAAATAACATGTCTAAGTAATGAAGCTTTGACTAGAGACTGATATTAAGGTCACAGTAGCATGTGCAAACTTTCATATAACAGATATACAACAGTTGCACGTAAAACTTTAACCAAGATTTCTAAGTCCGAAAAGGGTTAAACAAATCAATCAAATTAATTTCTGTAATGAAACTTTGTCAAAAGTCTGGTATTATTGTCAAAGAAGGATTTGCAAACTTTTAGGTCAATAGCTATAGTAGAAATAGAGATATAACAAATAGTCAACATTTGCATGTAAAACTTTAACCAAGATTTCTTAGACCGAATAAGTTTAAAATTGAACTATATTATATATTACAGTAATGAAGCATTGTCTAGTGGCTGTTTTAATTGTCAAAGAAACATGTGCAAAGTTTCAGAGCAATAGCTTTAGTAGAAACAGAGATATTACAGATACACAACATTTGTACATAAAACTTTAACCAAGATTTCTAGGTCCGAAAAGGATTAAAATTCCATAAAATTAATAATTTCTGTAATGAATCTTTGTGAAGAGGCTGGTATTATTGTCAAAGAAGCATGTGCTTACTTTCAGAGCAATAGCTATAGCAGAAATAGAGATTTGACACAGTTGCATGTAAAACTTTAACCAAAGCATTACGCCGACACCCAGGTGACCGGAATGCCCCCCCCCCCTTTTCTACGAATAGTGGAGCTTAAAATGATATGAGCCACAGTTTTGGTCGAATCAATTAATATTTTGACTTGGAGACTGAAAACAAACTTATGGTCAACAACAGTGTCAAGTTTTGTCTTGATTAGTCACTATTTGTGGTTGCTAGAGTAAAATTTGAAGGGCAGGTAACGGAGCAAATTCTACAGTGAAGATGCTGAAATTCAAACTCATCCAAGATCTAATTGTAATCAACATCATATCTTAATTGCATCTTGATTGTTGGATATTTGTGGTTGTTCGAGTTGAAACAGCACTTTTGTCTGATTCAAAAGCACATAACTAACAACTTTCTCATCTGATTGGAGCAAAATTAAAACTCATGCAAGCTCTTATAAACACCAGCATTGTGTCCAAGTTTTGTCTTGATAGGTCACTAATTGTAGACGCAAAGTGTATTACTCATAACTTATTCATCCTATTAATCTGAAAATCAACAAGAATTGTCTGCGGTCAATATAGCTTGCCTATACGGGAGCTTGTCATAAAAACAGCTTAAGTCGAAGGTCAAGGGGTCAAAAGTCCTGGTCCTAAATGAAAGGTCTTAGCAAGAGGTACATATGTGTGAAATATAAAGGCTGTGTCCCTGATAGTGCCTAAGATATAGGCCAGGTTTAAGTTTTTGAAAAGGAGGTTCAACTCCAAGGTCAAGGTAACTAGGTCAAGATCATGGTCAGAAATAAAAAGTCTTGGCAGAAGCTATACATCAGTATGTGACATATCAAGGCTCTATCAATCATAGTACATGAGATAAAGACCAAGTTAATGTTTTTTTAAATTAGGTCAAACTCCAAGGTCACTTAGTCAAAAGTCAAAGTCCCAAATGCAAATAATTTGAAAGGACTTAACTGGTAATAAAAGGCACATATCCACTTACTAAAATGGTCAATACCAGTCAAACATGACAAAACATACATGTAAGCTTCTTCAACAATGATAAATATTATGTTTGATCAGTCTTTCTCTGGCATTTTAAAAAATTTGAAAGAGGATGAAAGGAAAATACTAATTTCTACTGTATATTGAGAGATAATAATTACTTTTAAATCATATATAACTGCTATTTTGAAAGTATTTGGTATAAATTTGTAATCATCGCTAACCCAAGACACAAAAATGTAGGTATTTATAGGTATTTGGGGCAAAATGGGTGATGATATAGGTTTTTATTGGTAATGGCAGAAATATAGGATAAAATAGGGAATTTATAGGTTACTGAGCCGCCTGCAATTTTGACGAATTCAAGGGCACATTACTTTCGACTTTCTGGTCAGATCAGTCTGAAAATTTGTCCGAGATCTTATAGTCTCCAACATGTCCAAATTTTGATTTGATCGATCAAGAATTGTACATGCTAGAGTGTAAACAAAATTAAAAACAACATTTTTGACATTCAAGGGCATAATTCAACACTTTCTAACCCCATCAGGCCCATAATCAAACTTGTCCAAGAACTTATGATCCTACTTGTTTTGGCCAAGTTTATTCAAGATTGACTACTTTTTGCAGATGCCAGATTGTAAACACTAGATTGTTGACAGATGGAAGACACTCGGATGGACAGACGCTGGACACAAAGTGAAGCCTTGTTTCATCACCAAAAAATGACAGGGCTGATGACTTGGGATCTATGGGCTGTTGCGTCACCATTTCAATATCCTGAACTTGTTACCTTACCATAGTATTCAAGCCGCCGTCGTAGCACAGTTGGTAGGGCGTCGGACTGTCAATCTAGAGGTCCCGGTTTCAATCCCCGATGGCGGCACTCATTCTTTCCAACTATTTGTCTTTCACCAATGGGTTGATAATCGCAGACCTATGTAGGATAGCAGCTGGAGGCTAGGAAAGGATTTAATGGTAGTACTGGTGTGAGAAATGCTAGGGATCCATTGCTAGGTGCTCCAGCCGCCGCGATATAACTGCAATAATGTTGAAAGCGGCACTAAGCCCCATTAAATCAATCAATTACCATAGTCTTCGTCCTCAAATTCCTCTTCATCTGCCAATGTCTCTTCACCTGCTCTATCTTCTAAAAAGCAATGTTGAAAGTAATGATCATGTGAATCAATTGACCTAATCTTACAAATGAAAATATATTAGCACTAGAGTTGAGTTTTTAACTGTTATGGCTTAGGCTCTTTGGCACTGAAACATGAAATATGAATTTGGCTCCTTCCCATTGATACACAATGTTTTCGACTTTTTTGCATTGTAATGCCTCCCTTATTAAATACCTAGAGAACACATCCTTTGGAGTTATTGCTCTTTGTTATTTTTAATACTTAGATTTTGTCCGGAGCATATCTACTAAAGTATAATAGCTATCAATTTGAAACTGTATGGGTGGATAGATCTCATGAAGGAGAAGTGCAGTGCACAAGAACTACAACTCTTATCTTGCATAATTTTGGAGTAATTGCTCTTTGTTACTTTTAATACTTAGATTTTGTCCGGAGCATATCTCCTAAAGTATAACAGCTATCAACTTGAAACTTTATGGGTGAATAGAACTCACTGAGGAGAAGTTCAATGCATAATATCTACAACTCTTGCTTTAATAATTTTGGAGTTATTGCCCTTTGTTATTTTTGACACTTTGATTTCGTAGGGGGTTAATTGCTTAAAGCTCAAAAGAATCCTTTATATATTAGGCTGCAGTTTTACCATCAAGCTTTTGCGGCGGGGGATGGCCATGTCCGACATGGCTTTTGTTTCCATTAAGATTTCATATTTTAAAGTTTCATATCTTTTAATTTTAGAAATAGCATGTCATGATATAAGGTTGATATTTCCTACATCATTATATCATAAAGGTTAAATATTTTCCTACATCAATGATTAAAATACTGTTTTTATTATTTGTTGCTTCGTCATTAAAATAAGCCACCACCATAACGCAGTTGGTTCGACGTAAGACTTTCAATTTGGTAGTCATGGGTTCGATCCCAGGGGGCAACACATAACCTTCTAACGTTTGTTTCTCACCAATGGGTAGAAAATCGTAAACCTATGTGAGGTAGCAGCCAGAGGCTAGTAAAAGGATAAAATGGTAGTAGGGTGTGAGAAATACCAGAAATCCATTGTTAGGTGCTCCGGCCGCTGCGGTATAACTGAAAGATTATTGTAAGCGTTTCCATAAGGTTCAAAATTTGATTCTAAAATAGTTACACTTCATGCTAATTTAAAGACGGTAGTCTATCATATCATAAGTTTGGTGCTAAATATTGTGTCAGTATTATAGAGCATGTTGTGAAAATAGGTTGTTTCCTTATATGTTCTACCTCAATAATCAAAAATATGTTGTTTACTGTTTTGTTCTTGTTATGTTGACACATTCACTAATAAAAGATATACTTTTTGAATATAAAATTTGTTTCAATTTTCTTTAATTTGATAATACCTGTATAATGGTGGTTTCTCTTATAGTGCTTCTAAAATGTAAACAAAAAAAATAACCCACTGTCAAAGAAAATGCTCTATGCAGAAGAGAATTCGTCATGAAGGCGTCATAACAACGAACATGTGTTAATGGGTAAATAATCATACCTTGGATGCATCAGACCAATTTCTTTTAAAGCTTCTATTGTCTGAATCGTCATCTGAGTCAATAGTTACAGGATTGCTTGAACCCGGAAATGGTGAAGATGGTGGTGATGAACTCGTTTCTGTGTAGCTACCACTTTGTGGAGCTACGGATTCAAGCAGGCGTTGTAGTCGTGTTTTAAGTTGCATTGCCAGAAGCGCTGTATAATCTACATTGAATTTAACAGTTTCTGGCGTCCTCCTAACATGAAGGTTTTGCACTATATTATGCAGCATCTGCTTTGTATATTCTATTGTAGAGCACAACTTTTCTTGGTGGGTAAATCCGTCTTGGTCTTCAAAAGTAGTCTTCTTCGACTGTGTGCAGTCCTCCAAAATCCTCCATAGCTATCCTTCGCCCTCTAATCAATCGGGGGCCGCCACCATAGCGCAGTTGGTTAGGCATAAGACTTCCAATCTGGAAGTCGTGAGTTCGATCCCCGGTGGCGGCATATATCCTTTCCGACGTTTGTCTCTCACCAATGGGTATTCGTAAACCTATGTGAGATAGCAGTCGGAGGCTAGGAAAGGGTGAAATGGTAGTACAGGTGAAAGAAATACCAGGAATCCATTGCTAGGTGCTCCGACCGCCGCGATATAACTGCGAAATTGTTGAAAGCGGCGTTAAAACCCATTCAAACAAACAAATCTAATCAATCGGATGATCTTCACAATTCTTACATCTCCACTTCCTCTTAACGTGTCACCCCCTGACACCATTCCACATGTCATGATAGAATTGGATATCTTACAATCATCTGCAGTCCTTATTTGCAATACCAATAGCAATGGGTAGCTTTCTTGTAGTTGTGTGTTCAATTAGAGCTGCAAAGCTTTGTTCCGCCTTCTCGCAACCACCCTGGGGGCGACTTGCATAAGAAACGTCATACTGGGCATCAACTCCCGCTTCGGTTGGAAGAAGTGACGTCATGTGTTGTAGGTAGGCTTGATTATCTTCCATCTGCTTCTCATTCAGCTCTGTCATTTTATCAAACAGACTGTTAAATTTGAGCTGCATTACACCTTTACTGGGTGCTTTGATATTTAAACATGTAAATATAGTGGATATGTCAGCTAGACCCACTTTTGATTTGAGGACAGACATCACTGCCATTTCATTTAACACACTAGCTGGCGGACCCCTAGCCTTCTCTATGGTATCAGACATTCGCATGGGCTGGATCTTTAGTCGACATGTATTACACTTCACTTCAAATGATACGCATAGGCCCAGTCGGTCAGTAATTTCAACGCTAACTTGAGGATTCTGGCACGTAAGTCCATGAACATTTTCAACCAACGATGTAATTTTTCGCATTTTGACGATGACATTTTCACCCATTTTTGTGCTGTCGATCCCTGGGTATTCATCAGACACAGGTTTCGGTCTCAAAGAATAAGGTAGAATGGTATGCGATGAAATTTTGACTAAATTCGCTGCCTCCTGGCTTGTGAGACGACTACGATTTGATTCGCTGCATCAAGATGTAGACGGTTCGGGCTCAGTTGTCATTTCACGTACCGCATCAATACATTTGTTAAAGCGCCAACCCTTCCTGAATTGAGTATTTCTCTTCTTATAGGAGTTGGTACAGCTAACCTTGAATGGATTAATTTTTTAGCCATGATATATTCCAATTTAACTAATATTCTTGAATAAAATACCAGGAAAAATTGACATTTTACACAAATTGGCGGGTTATTTGACATGGCGCGGACATAAAATTTCTATTTTCGGACACAAAAATAGACATAACTGTAGATAAATGATGTAAAAAGCATTGCTTAGACCACCAGAATGAATATAAAAGCTGATAAGTGAGTTTACTACGTTAAAAAAGGAGCAGCAGTGGAAAAGAGATGCCAAAATATTTAGCAAAATTATAGTACTTTTTAGCTCCACTGGCAGAAGGCCAGCGAGCTATTGTCATGGCGAGGTGTCCGTCATGCGTCCGTGCGTAAACTTTTATTTAAACATCTTCTCCTCCTAAACCAATGTGTGGATTTTGACGAAACCTGGCCAGAATGTTCCTTGGGTGACCCTCTTCTAAAGAAATTTGGATTGACCCCCAAATATGGGCGTGGCAGGGCGGGGCATATTTTGACCCCAAAATCTTTGAACGACATCTCCTCCTGAACCATTGAGCCGATTTCAATGAAACTTTACCGGAATGTTCCTTGGGTGACCCTCTTATACAGTTGTCCAAGAAATTTGGATTGACCCCCAAAAAGTCTGTCTGTCAGTCCGGATATCAGTTTTCCGGACTTTTTTTCTTAACCCTAGGAAATAATGAGCTGTTTTTTGGTATGTTAGTCCCCATCAATGAGTTACATAAACCAGTAGACTTGCTCGCATCTAATTTATTTCAATAGTTTAATATTGTGTTTTCACTGACTAAATTAAAAAAAACTATTTCTACATATACCTTTTCTGGCATAGAATGATCCTGCAAAATCTCAACAAAATACGGAGATGGTAAATTGACACAAGGTTGGCAGTTACCGTAGGAAAAAAAGAGTTGAATCCTTCAGGCACTGTAAATTTATCAAACCACAAATAGTTGTTAAGATTTTACACTATGTTATCACAATAACAATTATTCTTTTTGGATGGCATTCCGAGTTCTTTAAGACATTTCAACAAAGATTTAGAATTATGTTTTTGCTCCTCACATGTGCTCACAAGTAATTTTTCTTGGCTTTGAGTAGACAATACTGTGCTGAATTTTCCTAGTTTTTAGCTCACCTGAGCACATCCTGCTCAAGGTGAGCTTTTGTGATCATTGGATGTGCGTCGTCAGACGTCAACAATTTAAGTGTTTACACTGTAGAGGCCACAAATATGGACCAATCATCATGAAACCTTATCAGAATGTTCTCCAGGTAGCAAGGATTAACCCTATTGAGAATGGGATGGATCTGTGCCATATCACAGGAAAAGGGGCCTAAAAGACAATTTTAGCTCCACTGGCCGAAGGCCAGCGAGCTATTGTCATGGCGAGGTGTCCGTCGTGCGTCCGTGCGTCCGTCCGTGCGTGCGTGCGTAAACTTTTCTTTAAACATCTTCTCCTCCTAAACCAATGGGTGGATTTTGACAAAACTTGGCCAGAATGTTCCTTGGGTGACCCTCTTTTAAAGTTGTTCAAAAAATTTGGATTGACCCCCAAATATGGGCGTGGCAGGGCGGGGCTTATTTTGACCCCGAAATCTTTGAACGACATCTCCTCCCAAACCATTGGGCCAATTTCAATGAAACTTTACCAGAATGTTCCTTGGTTGACCCTCTTCTAAAGTTGTTCAAGAAATTTGGATTGACCCCCAAATATGGGCGTGGCAGGGCAGGGCTTATTTTGACCCCGAAATCTTTGAACGACATCTCCTTCCGAACCATTGGGCCAATTTCAATGAAACTTTACCAGAATGTTCCTTGGGTGACCCTCTTCTAAAGTTGTTCAAGAAATTTGGATTGACCCCCAAGTATGGGCGTGGCAGGGCAGGGCTTATTTTGACCCCGAAATCTTTGAACGACATCTCCTCCCAAACCATTGGGCCAATTTCAATGAAACTTTACCAGAATGTTCCTTGGGTGACCCTCTTCTAAAGTGGTTCAAGAAATTTGGATTGACCCCCAAATATGGGCGTGGCAGGGCGGGGCTTATTTTGACCCCGAAATCTTTGAACGACATCTCCTCCCAAACCATTGGGCCTATTTCAATGAAACTTCACAAGAATGTTCCTTGGGTGACCCTCTTCTAAAGTTGTTCAAGAAATTTGGATTGACCCCCAAATATGGGCGTGGCAGGGCAGGGCTTATTTTGACCCCGAAATCTTTGAACGCCATCTCCTCCCAAACCTTTTGGCCATTTTCAATGAAACTTTACCAGAATGTTCCTTGGTTGACCCTCTTCTAAAGTTGTTCAAGAAATTTGGATTGACCCCCAAATATGGGCGTGGCAGGGCGGGGCTTATTTTGACCCTGAAATCTTTGAACCTCATCTCCTCCTAAACCATTGGGCAAATTTCAATGAAACTTTATTAGGATGTTCCTTTGGTGACCCTTATCTAAAGTTGTTCAAGAAATTTGGATTGACCCCCAAACATAGATGTGGCATGGGGGGGCTTATTTTGACCCCGAAATTTTTGAATGACCTCTCCTCCTGAACCATTAGGCCAATTTTAATGAAACTTTACCAGAATGTTCCTTTGGTGACCCTCATCTAAAGATGTTCAAGAAATTTGAATTGGATGAGATCCACTTGATCAATAAAATTCAGGTGAGCGGTTTAGGGCCATTCTGGTCCTCTGGTTTCAATCTACATCTAAATAGTTTTCTTTCTTGTAATTTTACATATAAGTTAATTAAGTTCATTCCTTCATAAGTCAGTTTCAACCTAGAAAAAGTCTGAATTCCTTCTGAATGTTGTTCACTTTCATTACCTTCTATTTGCAATATCTCTCTTTCAAATCTTGAGATTTTAAGCCAGTGGAGCGATACAGGCCCTCTTGGGCCTCTTGTTTTGTTTACACTCAAGAGGCCACAAATATGGTCCAATCATCATGAAACTTTGTCAGAATGTTCTCCATGTCGCAAGGATTAAGCCTATCGAAAATGGGAAGGATCCGTGCCACATAACGGGAAAAGGGGCCTAAAAGACAATTTTCTTTTTGACACTATAAAGGCCACAAATATGGTCCAATTGTCATGAAATTTTGTCAGAATGTTTTCCATGTCGCAAGGATGAACCCTATCGAAAATGGGAAGGATCCGTGGCATATCACGGGAAAAGGGGCCTAAAGGACAATTTTCTTGTTTACACTCTGAAGGTCACAAATATGGTCCAATCATCATGAAAATTTGTCAGAATGTTCTCCAGGTTACAAGGATGAAACCTTTTGAAAATGGGAAGGATCCATGCCATATCATGTGAAAAGGGGCCTTCATGACAATTTTCTTATTAACGCTCTAGAGGCCACAAATATGGTCCAATTGTCATGAAACTAGGTCAGAATTTTTGTCAGGTTTCAGCGATGAACCCTTTTGAAAATGGGAAGGATCCATGCCATATCACGGGAAAATGGCCTAAAGGACAATTTTCTTGTTAACTCTATAGAGGCCACAAATATGGTCCAATCTTCATGAAACCAGGTCAGGATTTTTGTCAGGTCACAAGGATGAACCCTATTGAAAATGGGAAGGATCCATGCCATATCATGGGAAAAGAGTCATAATCACATTTTTAGCTCACCTGAGCACGAAGTGCTCAAGGTGAGCTATTGTGGTTAGGTGGATGTCCGTCGTCCGTCGTGCGACGTGCGACGTCCGTCGTCAACATTTGCCTTGTATGCACTCTAGAGGCCACATTTTTTGTCCGATCAACCTGAATTTTTGTCAGAATGATTGTCTTGATGAAATCTCGGACAAGTTCGAAATTGGGTCAACTGGGGTCAAAAACTAGGTCACAGGGTCAAATCTTAGAAAAACCTTGTATGCACTCTAGAGGCCACATTTTTTGCCCCTTCAACCTGAATTTTGGTCAGAATGATTGTCTTGATGAAATCTCGGACGAGTTTGAAATTGGGTCAACTGGGGTCAAAAACTAGGTCACAGGGTCAAATCTAAGAAAAACCTTGTATGCAGTCTAGAGGCCACATTTTTTGCCCGATCAACCTGAAATTTGGTCAGAATGATTGTCTTGATGAAATCTCGGACGAGTTCTAAATTGGGTCAACTGGGGTCAAAAACTAGGTCACAGGGTCAAATCTTAGAAAAACCTTGTGTGCACTCTAGAGGCCACATTTTTTGCCCCTTCAACCTGAATTTTGGTCAGAATGATTGTCTTGATGAAATCTCGGACGAGTTTGAAATTGGGTCAACTGGGGTCAAAAACTAGGTCACGGGGTCAAATCTAAGAAAAACCTTGTATGCAGTCTAGAGACCACATTTTTTTCCCGATAAACTTGAAATTTGGTCAGAATGATTGTCTTGATAAAATCTCGGACAACTTCGAAATTGGGTCAACTGGGGTCAAAAACTAGGTCACAGGGTCAAATCTAAGAAAAATCTTGTATGCACTCTAGTGGCCACGTTTATTGCCCAATCAACCTGAAAATTGGTCAGAATGATTATCTTGATGAAATTTTGGACAAGTTCAAATTTGGGTCAACTGGGGTCAAAATCTAGGTCACAGGGTCAAATCTAGGAAAAATCTTGTAGGCACTCTTGAGGCCACATTTTTTGCCCAATCAACCTGAACTTTGGTCAGAATGATTGTCTTGATGAAATCTCAGCCGAGTTCAAAATTGGGTCAACTGGGGTCAAAAACTAGGTCACAGGGTCAAATCTAAGAAAAACCTAGTGTGCACTCTAGAGGCCATATTTTTCGCCCGATTAACATGAATTTTGGTCAGAATGATTGTCTTGATGAAATCTCTGACAAGTTCGAAATTAGGTCAACTGGGGTCAAAAACTAGGTCACGGGGTCAAATCTAAGAAAAACCTAGTATGCACTCTAGAGGCCACATATTTTGCCCGATCAACATGAATTTTGGTCAGAATGATTGTCTTGATAAAATCTCGGACGAGTTCAAAATTGGGTCAACTGGGGTCAAAAACTAGGTCAAATGGTCAAATCTAAGAAAAATCTTGTATGCACTCTAGAGGCCACATTTTTTCCCCAATCAACCTGAATTTTGGTCGGAATGATTATCTTGATAAAATCTCGGATGAGTTTGAAATTGGGTCAACTGGGGTCAAAAACTAGGTCACAGGGTCAAATCTTAGTAAAACTTTATAGGCACTCTATTCGCCATGTTTATTGCCCAATCAACTTGAAATTTGGTCAGAATGATTGTCTTGATGAAATCTCAAATGAGTTCAAATTTGGGTCAACTGGGGTAAAAAACTAGGTCACAGGGTCAAATGTTAGAAAAACTTTGTTATCACTCTAGAGGCCACATTTTTTGCCCAATCAACCTGAATTTTGGTCAGAATGATTGTCTAGATGAAATCTCAGATGAGTTCACACTTGGGTCAAGTGGGGTCAAAAACTAGGTCACAGGGTCAAATCTAAGAAAAACCTTGTTTACACTCTAGAGGCCACATTTTTGCTTGATCAACCTGAAATTTTGCCAGAATGATTGTCTTGATGAAATCTCGGATAAGTTTGAAATTAGGTCATATGGGGTCAAAAACTAGGTCATAGGGTCAAATCTAAGGAAAACCTTATTTGCACTCTAGAGGCCACATTTTTGGCCAATCAACCTGAAATGTGGTCTAATTGATTGTCTTGATGAAATCTCGGACAAGTTCGAAATTTGGTCATCTGAGGTCAAAAACTAGGTCACAAAATCAATTATAAAAATCCTTGTAAATCAACCTTAAAATTGTAAAAAAAGGATTCTCAATTTGTATTGAAGCAACAGCTTTGTATAGCTCAGTCATTCATCATTCTATTTCTCATACTTCATTTGAAAATTTTAGACAGTTCATTCAGGTGAGCGATTAAGGGCCACTATGGCCCTCTTGTTTAGCTCCACTTGCCGAAAGACCACCACTGGCCGAAAGACCAGCGGGCTATTGTCATGGCGAGGTGTCCGCCGTGCGTGCGTCCGTCCGTCCGTCTGTAAACTTTTACTTTAAAAATCTTCTCCTCATAATGTACAGGATGGATTCCAATCAAATTTCACAGGAATGTTCCTTGGATGACCCTCTATCAGATTCCTTCAAAGATTTTTAATCGGTTGAAAATCATGGCTGTAGTGGGCGTGGCTTATTTCCATATATGGTAATAGGTGGCTTTTCTCAGAAACTAATTGATGGATATTTACCAAACTTCACATGAATTATCCTTAAGGGGCCCTCTATCAGCCTACAAAAAATCATTATGATCAGATGAAAAATATGTATTTTATGGGCGGAGGTCATTTCTATATATGTTATATAGTGAAAACTTTGAAAATCATTTTCTCAGAATCTAATAGATAGATATCAACCAAATTTTACATGAATGATACTTGAGTGACCCTTTATCAGCATAGCAAAAATTATGGTGATCGGATGAAAAATGTGTATTTTATGGGCGGAGGTTATTTCTCTATATGTTATATAGTGAAACATTTGAAAATCATTTTCTCAGAACCTAATTGATAGATATAAACCAAATTTTACATGAATGATACTTGAGTGACCCTTTTTAAGTATAGCAAAAATTATTGTGATCCGATAAAAAATATATTTTATGTGCGGAGGTCATTTGCCTATATATTATATAGTGTAAACTTTGAAAATCATTTTCTCAGAACCTAATTGATAGATATCAACCAAATTTTACTAGAATGATTCTTTAGTGATCCTTTATCAGTCTATTAAAATATTGTGATCAGATCAAAAATATCATGGAAATTTAATTTCTGTGAAGTTGTATCAGTCTGCAAAAAAATATTTGATTAGATGAACAGCATATTTTTTTTATTGGTAAAGGGTATTATAACATATAAAGTGAATATTTGATCACCCTTTTGGTATCTTCTCAATGATGAATTTTTCTAGACTTGTTAAATTTAATAGGTGTATAGATTATAGATTAGAAGGAACAAAACCTTTGTTAAAATTTAAATGTATAGAAACATTAGTTGAAATAAGTAGCCTGAGAATACCCACTCAGAATTGGTGAGTTTTGTTGAACGAAGGGTGAATCTGCACAGAGAGTAAATTGATGTTCTGACATTCAGAGTGGGGTAGAAAGAGTTGAGTTTACTGCACTCCAAGGCATTGGGCAGAATAAAATAAATATATTGGATTGAATATTTACTTCTTACTATCATTAGTTAGAATTTTGTTTTGATGACAAACAATTGTGAAGTAAAATCTTTTAGTAGTGTTTAATTAAAAGTGGAAAGATCTACAATAAAAATTTTGCAGACCAACACCAGTATATTGTGCAGTAACATTCTGTTAGTTTTGAAATTCTTATATTTGGATTTTAACAAAATATCACTAGAATGATCCTTGGGTGACCCATTATCAGACTGCACAATATTATTGTGATTAAATGAAAAATATTTGTGTAACAGGTAGAGGTCAATTTTGTTATTCACTGATTATAGTTTTGGATGCAGAAATATTTCAGCATATGTCCCTTATTTACTTGAAATAAACATTCACTCATTCATTCACTTCAATTCTCATTTAAACAGCTTTATCATCCTCTAATAGTCATTTTTTGGATATTCAGGCCTGTGGGGCGAATCAGGCGCTCAAGCGCCTCTAGTCTTGATTACTCTTTAACAAATCAAAAATTGAGACTTTTACTGGAGAATTTGATAATTATCAATTTTGACTAAAATAACGAAGATGAGCGATTAAGGACCATCATGGTCCTCTTGTTTAAAATTTTCAAAATTTGAAACACACACTTTTATTTTTCGTATCTATGCGTTCCATGCATCATCTTTTTGCATAATATTTTCTAGTACTTAAGGCGTAAACCAGGGTTAAGTTCGTTGCTTAATTCTGATTTCCTTAACTGTTGCAATATCATCTAGTCCATGGAGAAAAAAAAGACTTGAATGACAACCATGCTTCACATACATTATCACTCAAGAGAACTAGACTCCAATCAGAAAAGAGCAGCGTTGATTGAAATGAATCCTTATTACAATTTTTAAAAGATCGAACAGTTACTGATTTATGCTGACCAATAAATTGTTGACTTACTTTCCTGGTGCAATATACCATAAAGTGGTCACTAAATGATGTGTTTACAAAACTTAACTAGTGTCTGAAACTAAAACAAGATCAATGGTGGTACGAGAAGATTGAGTAATTCTAGTATGTTCATTTATCAATTAAGAAAAATGAAAACAGCTCATGAAATCTTTTAAATAAGAGAAGAATTTACAAGTTGAAGAAAGTGAAACATCGGTGTTAAAATTTCCTAAAATATATGTTTCATACGAACAAAAATGTGTACTACTAGAACAAACAGATTCTAAAATGCTATAAAAGTTCGATTGTTTTGGTGGTCTATAAATAACTGATAGTAAAATAGGTTTGTATTTAGGTGATAACAGTTCAATCCACATGGCTTCCCTATCTTGATGGTGTAGATCTTCACGAATATTGAAAGATAAATCGTTCCTAATGTACATGCATACACCACCACCCTGGCGATTACGATCAAGACGAATAATGCTGTAATTCTGGATACTACGTTTAGAGTCAAATATTTTGTTGTGTAACCATGATTCAGAAATTCCAATGACAGCAGCTTTAGTTTCCACGGCGAGTGATCTAATGTCGTCCTATTTAGGCAGGAGGCTTCTTACATTGAAATGAAAGAAACGCAGTCCTCGTTTATCGAATTTGTAAGATGTGTATTGGTTGGTTACGAGTGGACCAGGGCACGGATGGACGTCTTCCCCAAGTAATAAAATAACAAAGAGCCACTGAGATCTAGAACATGAACTTGATGATTGTTTGTTTTTCTGGACAACAGAACATCTGTTACTCAAGAATGTCTGGTATATGCATAGATGGCCATGGGATATCGATGTTGATAGCTGTCCGAATACATAGTTTTCCGGTATTATGGACAGTTCAGTCATTGCAACATCATTTGGGCTGTAGTTTCGATGTACTATGTTAAATATGAATAGCAATTCAATGGGAACAACTTTGAAGCATTCCATTTTCATCAGACAAACCTCTTATTGGCAAGCGATTGTATTACTTATGGCTTTTTGAATAGTTTTTTTTTTGTTTACATCACCCTGTCGCTCTAGGCCAGACTACACCATACAGAATTAGGTGAAATTATCCCAGCGCTTGTCATTTAACTGACTTTAGAATGATGATTACCCCTTAAGTACTTTAAAATAACATGTGACTATATCTTATACAGCCGTTGGCTTTACACCCTGCAAAAAGTTCAATAAATGATACTAGAAGTTCAAGAACTGGTTCAAGAGCTAGTTCGACTATTGAATTGCCAGTTTACAATACAATAAAGGTTAATTTACAATTTCATTTTACAAAGTTTGGTAATAATTTAGTGAAGAAGATCTCTGCCAGCTTTGTTAACATGTGTGTACTGAAGAACTGTTCATCTTTCTGAACTTCAATGACTGTCATATCATTTGGTGGAACAGACACCACTAGATTACATTTATTAATACCACACACATTGAGTTGTCCTTGAATTTGATAAAAAAAAAGTCATGTTTTCTATTTAAAACAGGTGTGTCATCTATTTTCTGTAGGTAGAAGTGTCCACTCCTTATCTGACTATCAATGCTCTTTTTCTTCTCATAAAGACTGTGTGGACACTTTATTTCAACAAGTTTCAGTTCATCGTCATATTTCACTAACCAGTCAGGGCTTACACCCAGGAATGGAACACAAGGATTCACTACCAAACCAACACTGCTGTCCTGAATTTCTCTGCTTTCCCAGTATTTGAAAAAGCCACATTCTCATATTCTATCACGTGCTTCACACTCTTGCTAGTAAAAAACACTTTCTTTTGCTTGTAGCTTTTAAAAGCATCTGTGTTTGGCTTAAGTTTGCAGAAAGTGCCCATAATTGAACCAGTCAGGCGATACTCTCTTTCTTGAAACCAAAATGCGTTCTTTGCCTGCAATCTAGTATTCTTCTCTATTAGTTTTGATTGTTTAAGTTATATTTTAAGTCGGCAAAAATACCAATAGTGAGATTGATAATGACTTCATTCCAACTCTTTATTTTTGCTGTGTTTCACGGAGGGTGGGGTGTACAATGAGGAAATTTTCTGATTCACCAAAATGTTTTCTCTTCCCCCCCCCCCCCACACACACACCCACCCTCTGCCTTTAGCAAAAATATTTTAAAATAGTTAAGGAATTAATAAAATATCATTTCATGTCTTATTTATTCGGAATAAGAATGTGTTTAAAATTGAAACAGTCTTAGATTTAGTCATCTAGAAATGCCTTCACTTGGATATAGGGTAGCGGCACATGTTTTATTTAAGTTTTGAAAAAAATGAACGACATTGAGGACAGAGTGTAATTTAAATAACTATTCTTTCTTTTCTATCATATATTGCAAATTGGGTATTTTACTCTACATATATATATATTAGAAATATAAGAAAAAATAATAACAATGTTCAATAATAATGATAAAATCTTAGTATTCGAATTAATTATGATAAAAGGAATTGATCTATATTTAATTGATCTTACAATTCAACCTGTCACCAAATAGAAACGTACTAAAAAGTAAACGTTTCCGATGCGACGAGTTTTCTTTAATCAATGAATGAAGGGTTTATCTACACAGTCGTCGGTATACAACCGGTTGCCATAGTTATTTTAAATGGTACCGATGCCGTTTGTTAGAAGCTCTCCGATTGGCAGTTACAGAAATCGCGTTTGACCTTTTGATTGGCCGGCTAAAAATAAATCGTACAGAATTTACCTATTCATTCCGTCAAGGGTTATTCGAGAAGAAGCTATCAATTCGATACCCTTTGACTCGTGAAGATGTTATCTTTGTAGCTATTCAAGAAAAAACAACGTGAAAAGAAATGCCGAGTTCACGTGTGCTTTTGCGGACCTGCAACAGTCGGAAAATCCTTAAAAGACAAAGCTTTGAAATACGACTTCGAGTTTTCAAAAGAAACATTTTAATCTTGACTGGAGAAACGAAAAACTAATTATCGCACATGAGGGAATTGAAACGGAACTACAAACAGTTAGAAATATAAATTGGATCAAGAAAATAACAAGAAAGCTATATTTAAGAAAGTCATGAATGTACGGAGTTTAATTGTTTTGGAATGAATTTAGAATGAAATTGAATGAGTGCGATGAGTAAGGTTTGAAAGAGATTCAAGGGAGATGAATCATAGTCGATAATGTCCAATTTTGTACAATTCACAGACATATTTTTGTCATTTTCTGACCTTTCCATTTCTCTTTGACATTTCATCGGCATATCATTTGCACACAATTTTTAACCGATGATGCAGTTTCTGTCCTTTGTCCTTATATTGCCTACACCTGGCCTACGGTTTTTTTGCTAATTGGCCGATGACAAATCGCCGATTTTGTTTGACTTAAGCTTTAGGATACGAAATCATATTTTATCAGCGTTCGCGATGACAGAAGGATGCAGATTGTTTACATATTATGCCACATTTTTACACATGCACTTGTGTCCAAAGCGGGATCAAATTTTCAAACAGTAAGTACAGTTTGTTGCATCGTGAAATTGACATTCATCTCAAAACAATTCTAAATCGTTCAGTCAACGCTTCCTTCATTCATTCTAAACATTCACTCAAACCCTTCAGTAATGAAACCAATTTTTAGCCAATCAGATTGCAAAATTCTTGGTGAACTCAATTACGAAAACCTATTGAAAAATATCGAATCAGAAAAAAATCGCGATTTCACTGCTATAATTTAAATTGTAAGCGTCTAAAACGTTCTTATAGAAATATGTATGCATATGATCTTGTATGCATATTTTAATAAAGGGAGATAATCCATATCGCTTATTTTACTAATCATGAACAAAATTTGCGATATTGGATTACCTCCCCTTTAATTCACTCAAATCTCGCTCCACAGACTCATTCAATTTCATTCCTATATCATTTCAAAATCATTCACCTTGTCAATTTCACGATGTTGTACCTTAATCATCCTGAACGCAGGGCTTGCTTACTGTCTCGTGAACCAATAAATACAATTTGTTGTTTCGCTTTCATAAAATGGGCCCGCGCGTGACATTTCCACTAATTTTACTAATGCGCAACGCTAAGGCTCCGATCAGTTTACACATTCGCAGAGTCTGTACAAAAGGTCGTATAGATACATGTAGCTACGGGCATATTGTGCTTGTTCACAATCGCCGTTCGTGTATATGTTGGTCAATGTATATTTTTCACGCACATATGTTATTGATGGAAATGTCACGCACAAGCTCAAATCATATTCCCAATGGCTCAAGATAAGGAAGAGTCATTTCTATGCTGTGTCCACACAATAGAGTCGTCCTACAGAGACGATTCCATTGAGTACCCTCAACATAGTTTAATAATTTTATTTAGTTAAAATGATATGAAATTAGGCAAAGCCTACAAAACGGGCGAAAGAAAAATCATTTGTAATGAGACATTTACTGACTGGTGACCATTTCTTGCCGCATACCATTTCTCGCTATCTATCTAAATATACTGCCTAACTCCCCTTTCAGGTATTACTGGCAGGTTGCTCATCTTGCAAATTATACTGTTTCAGAAATAGTATGCACCGAGAATCCCTCTCCAGCTAGAAGGCCTAAGTATTTAGTAGTATATATAGTTGAATCTCGCAGAATTTTAGCTTTTAGTTTAGCTTTTTGGTTTGGCACGGCTACTTGACCGACTTGATAAAGGTCATCGATCCTTTTCTAGGTCATTGTGTCACTCTGACCGACTTGGAAACTAGCTAAAGGAGTGGTAGGAGGAAGAAATACATGGTTAGGTGCTCTAGTTGCATCGATATGACTTTAAAAGCGTTGAAACCCCCTATTGAAATAAATCACCTAGGGATAATCGGCGGAAGGGTCACTTCAATTCAAGGGTTCTCGGTGTATTGTTCAAGTGGTCCTGAATAGAAGGAATGTAATTAAGGGGTCAATGCCCTTATCACAATACACTTCACCGCACACGACCCAATTATCTATATAGGGGTTAATGGGCACTTTCGGATTTGTTTGTAAGGGGGGTTTCAACAATTTTTCAGTTATATCGCATTGTCTGCCGCACCTAATCAAGGGTTCTTGGACTGGAATCAGGGAGGGTTTAACCCCGCTTTTAACAATTGTTAAGTTATATCGCGGCATCTGCCGCACACAACCACGGGTTCCCGGGCGGGGATCAGGGGGGTTTAATATCGATTTCAACAATTTTTCAGTTATATCGCGGCGACTCCGCTTTTAACAATCTTTCAGCCTTATCGCGGCGACTTGCGCCTCTAACCACGAATTCCTGATCGAAACAACGGAACCAGTTGGGGGTTTAACGCCACTTTTAACATTTTTTAGTTACCTTGCGGCGACTATCGCACATGCCCATAGATTTCTATTTTTTCTCACTTTGTTTCCAGATTTTTGTATTAAAAGGAGTCAGCGGTTGGGAAAGGCTTAAAGAAGAGAAGGATTTTTTTGAAAAAATAAATAACGAAATAATAGACATTTAGTATCTTTTAATTTGATTTTGAAAAATAACAAGGACAAAAAAATGGACAAAAAGATCATTGTTTAGAAAATAATTAAACCATTTAGAGAAGACATTTCAGACTGATCCAAAATTCTTGTAAACGAAAATCTTTGTCAAACAGCAAATATTTTGTTTTCAATTTCTTACTTAAATAAAGACATAGTATTTTTTTTTTTTCATGTAAGATGTTTTCATTTACAAATTCATAAATATTCATTGCTAAACTTAAGAAAAAAAAGTATATTAATGATTTGTTGTTGTTTTTTAAATGAAGATGATATTCTTATATATAATTATTTAATTATAATTTACAAATTACAAGTTACAAATCGTGCTTAATTTGGGATACTTGATTATTGATAACTCGTAGCTGTTGTAAACAAAGCTGCTGGTTCCTCTCTCTAATTTTCATGTTTTGCTTGATGATTGACTGAAAAAAAAAGACGAACAGCAGAAACCTCAGTTTTACAAAATCATAATACTTTTATTAATTGAAAGAAAAAAAAAAAGAACAAAATTTGTGTGATTATTCCATTTTCAAGTTGTCATATAGATCAATGATCACACTGAGTTTTATCTATATTTTCCGACTCTTTTAGATGGTCTGAAAACACACACACACACATACTCGTCTACACATGCATCCCACTACATGCTACTTTATACCTGAATGCCACTACACCATGATGCACTAAGTTTTTATTTAAATCGACATCATTTTTGAAAATTGATTGTAGTTCTATTTCCACGGACGGGTTTAAAATTATCAATTTACGTTCCGTTTGTTACATGACATAAGACCTTCATCTCACTACATCTGAAACACACCTAAATCTCACTACATCTGGAACACACCAGCATCACACTACATTTTAAACACACCAGCATCACACTACATTTTAAACACACCTGCTTTCTACTACATCTGAAACACGCCTTCATTTCAGTACATCTTTTATACACCTACATCCAACTAAACACCATCCAACTAAAACTTACACAAAGTTTCAGATTACTGCATCTTAAATACACGCTCATCTTATTTCATGCACATGCATCCAAGTTCATCTTTAACACGCATGCATCCTACTACATCTTAAACCCACTTTTATATAACAGGTTAAACGCTTCCATCCCACTAGAATCTACTCGCAGATTGCATCCTGTTATGTCTTATACACACTGACACTTCCATCTCGCTACATCCTTAAAACACATGCATCCCACTACATCTTAAACACACTGCCATCTCACTACATCCTTCACACACATGCATCCCGCTACATCTTAAACACACTTCCATCTCGCTACATCCTTAACACACATGCATCCCACTACATCTTAAACACACTGCCATCTCGCTACATCTTACACACACATGCATCCCACTACATCTTAAACACACTGGCATCTCGCTACATCCTTAACACACATGCATCCCACTACATCTTAAAAACACTACCATAACGCTACATCTTTAACACACATGCATCCTACATCCTTAACACACATGCATCCTACTACATCTTTAACACTTCCATTTCGCTACATCCTTAACACACATGCATCCCACTACGTTTCAAACGAATGGCTGCTTGTCCGGCTTTGGCTCCGTAATAACCATTTGCTAATGCTGAGACACTGGTATGAGCATGATGTTAGAGTCCATTTGGTTTCTATAATTGATTGATTGAATGGGGTTTTAACGCCGCTTTCAACATTATTTCAGTTATATCGCGGCGGCTGGAGCACCTAACAATGGATTCCTGGTATTTCTCACCCCAGTACTACCATTATATCCTTTCCTAGCCTCCAGCTGCTATCTCACATAGGTCTACGATTATCGACCCATTGGTGAGAGACAAATAGTCGGAAAGAATGAGTGCCGCCGTCGGGGATCGATGGTTTCTATAAGAAGGATCTTTTTAATAAATTGCATTAAAATACATTTGTATAAATGTTTTGTGTTTGGCAAATGATGCACATCAATAAGATGTATCTTCATGCCAAACATGAATATTGTATCTAAAATACTTCCGGAATAATAGGAAAATGTTAAGTTTGTGGGTCAAGATTACTTTTTAAGTTTTAGGGCAAATGGTTACCACTTTGATCTTGAACTTCCCCTGTTGAGTCTTGTTGAGACATAGCTGCATACCGTATTTCAGCATTGTTACTTAATTAAGTTTAAAGTTAAAAGACAATGTTTTGTTTAAAGGTCCAATTTTTTTAGTTGAGTTTCAGCAATAAGGGTTAAAATTTAGATCATGACCTTGATAAAATGACTCTCGCAAGTTGAACCTCGTTGAGACGTAGCTGCATACCAAATATTAGCTTTGTAACATAATTGGCATTTAGGTCGTAGGACAATGTTGAGTTGGCAGATGAAGTTTTTGCAGACAGACAGACAGACAAATAAACAGTTGGACAAACAGACAGACGTACACCAGTAAAACAATATACCTCCGATCTATCGATGCGGGGGATTTTTTTTGACAATAAATTGAGTTCAAAGTAATGATTTGTCTATCTTGTTAATGATAATATTTTCGCCTTTTCCGCTCTTAACACGAGGGGTGGTGAAGGCCGTTTATATGTAAGGAAATGTAAACATGTAGTAAAATACGTGGCTTTTTACCAAACTTTTGTACATAAGAAACGTTAATTATTCCTTATTTGCACATGCTTATTAGCACATCGTCAGCAATGCAATTCTAACTTTAATGTCAAGTGATTTGTATTTGTCGACTGCTTACTGTGTATTTCTAGTGACAATTACAACGACCTCTTTACTATTTTACATATAATCCATTTTGCCATTGTGGGGCTCATCTCAGAATAGATAGATAGAAATAATTATCAAAGTAAGGTGAAATCTTTTCGTTTAAAGACAAAATACACCCAGTCCAATATCCATAATTCTCACAAAATAAAATTTATAACAAGAAGGCCTTTTGCCCTGGTCCGCTCACCAGAGTCAAAGCACCTAAGGGTAACTTGCATTACTTTTGATTCAGATGAAAAAGATATTGAACTGTAACAAATTTATGTGTAAAGGAAAATAACCTTATGGTCAGACCAGTAAGATTCGACAGTCTCAGTTTTACTATTTCTGAAGTAGTTTAGGACAAGAAGTCGTTTTAAGAAATTGTTCACGGACGCCAGACGACAATCAAAGGACGGAAGCTGGACAAAGGGTGATCACAGAACCCTTACATGAGCACTTTGTGCTCAGGTGAGCTTAAAAAAGTTCAAATGTTAACATTGACCTGAAGTGCTACCCTCCCCCCCCTGTTGCTACGCACCTGGCGGCCAAACAGTCATAACAGCTGTTTAAATTAAGATCTATGAGCTGATTATTCTATATCAATTGGAAAAGCTGCAGGAATTCTGGTTCAGAAGAATTTTTAACAATTGTTAAATTCACCACAAAGCACTACCCCCTCCCCTTGGGCCTCTGCCCCTGGTCACAAAACAATCATTAGTATATCTATTTTGATAAACGAGTATGAGCTGATGACTCATACCAAATATGACTGTAAGGTTCCTACTTCATCATCATCAGAAGGTTTAAAATTTCAAAATTGACCCGAAATACTACCACCCCCCCCCCCCCCAAGGCTCTTCGCATGGTAGCCAAACATTCATGGTTATAGCTATGTAAAATAGGGTCTATGAGCAGATCATCCGTGTCAAATATAAAGGTTGTAAGGATTCTGGTTCAGAAGAAGGTTATGGATTTATTTTTTTTTTAACAAAGTACTACCCCTTCCCCCCGGGGGCTCAGCACTTGGTGGCCCAACAGTTATGATTTAAGCTATTCTAATTATGGTCAATATGCCGATCATCCTTGCCATTTTTCAAGTCTGTAGGGTACATGAGAAGGTTAAAGATTTAAGAATTGCTCTGAAGAGCAACCCTCCCGCCCCTGGTGCTCCGCACCTAGTGGCCAAACATTCATGATTTTAGATAAGGTCTATGAGCTGATCATTCATGTCAAATATAAAGGCTTTAGGGATTCTGGTTCATTAGAAGAAAAAATTTCAACAAAGCACTACCCCCTCCCCCAAAGATGCTCTGCACCTGGTGGTCCAACAGTCAAGATTTTAACTATCTTAATTAAGGTTTATAAGCTGATCATCCATGCTAATTTTCAAGTCTTTAGGGCTCCTGGTTCCGAAGAAGAAGGTTAAGGGTTACAAATTTACTACCCCATCCCCCCTGGTGATCAGCACCTGCTGGCCCAAGAGATATGATTTTAGCTATTTTAATTCAGATCTATGAACTGATCATCCATGCCAAATTTAAGTCTGTAGGACCCCTGGTTGAGACGAAGAAGAATCTTTAAAACTTTCTTAAAATTTTACATTTGGTTGCCATAGCAACCAGGGTTTTTCATGGATTTCAATTCTGCTATTTTGGAAGGGGACCACCTAAGCAACATTTCTATAAAGTTTGGTGTGAAATGGCCTAGAAGTTGGGGAGGAGATGTCGTTTAAAGAAATTGTTGTCGGACGCCGGACGACGACCGACGGCCGGACGACAGGTGATCACAATAGCATATTATACAGAAAGGTTGAATAATCATTTCAGATCCAGATAATTAGCTAAGATCAAAAAATTTCGACCATAATCAGCCTGCACAATATGCACAGTCTGACTGGGGTTGACACTTGATGTCCTAAACAGATGGTCTTTTTATGTTTATTTAATTTTTCATCAGCAGCAGTATTTGTATAGTTTCCCTATAAAGAATTCTCAATTTCTTTTCCTTTAAAATAAATTTGAAAGATCTTTAAATCACTGATCATCAGCATTTGGTAAAATTCAAGAACATAAGTGACTTATCAAGAACAATTTAAACTTACTAAGAATACATACCTACTCAACATACCATGATAGGAAAACCTGATCATCTTCAGGGCAAAGTGGTTGATAACTGAATGGATTCCCTCAAAAGGGGACATTTATAGACGAGAAGACAATTTTGTAGTATGACAAGTATCTTTCCTCATGTGTCTACTGTCAACAATACAATCAAGTGTCACCATTGTCTCTAAAAAAGAAGATTTAATTAAGAGATGAATATAATAAATATTTTTCCATGTCATAAAGGTATGAAACATAACCTCATCATACTGTTTGAATACATGAAGCAGATTCATACATGAGTGTGGTTAGATTTTTTGGTTCCTGACTAACTAAATATAATCTTAATATCTTTTGTTTGATATCAACCAGAAAGCCATGAATGGCTTGAGTTGCTCCACAGGCTTGAAATTCTTGTAATAGCAAATAAAATGTTAGACTAGGTTTTTAGATATTAGAGTTCTACTGATGTTGAAAATGATATTCAAAATTTCCACTATATAACATATAGAGAAAGGATCTCCGCCCATGAAGTCCATATTTTCCATCCAATCACAAAACTTTTTGGTACACTGATAAAGGGTCACTAAAGGACCATTCCAGTGAAATTTGGTTGATAACCATCAATTACATTTTGAGAAATAGTTTTCAAAGTTTCTTATATATAACATATAGAGAACTGACCTCCGCCCTTAAAGTCCATATTTTTCATCCAATCATAATGATTTTTGGTGGACTGATAAAGGGTCACTCAAGGATAATTCCAGTGCAATTGGATTCATATCCATCTGTTACATTGATTCTTAAAAAATGATTTTCAAGGTTTCCACTATAAAACATATAGAGAAATGACCTCCGCCCCTAAAATCTAAATTTTTCATCTGATCACAAAACCTTTTGGTACACTGATAAAGGGTCACCCGAGGATCATTCATGTAAAATTTGATTGGAATCCATCAATTAGAATCTGAGAAAACTCACTTTTTACCATATTTGGAAATTAGCCGCGCCCATTAAATCCATGTTTTTCATTGGATCACAATTTCTTTACAGCTTTGAAAGAGGGTCACCAAAGGATCATTCCTGTGAAGTCTGGTAGAAATTTATCCAGTAGTGTCTGATAAGAAGATTTCTAAAGAAAAAGTTTACGACCAGACGCATGGCCTGACAGTCAGACGGAAGGACGGACACAATGCCATGACAATAGCCCAAATTGCTTTGGCCAGTGGAGCTAAAAATATAAAAAAAAGTTTCAATTTTTACAAAATGAGATAGATTTCTTTCTTGAATATTTTGTGTGCAAACCTACAAAAGAGCTACTTATTAAAAATTGTTTTCATGGGGTTATGAAACCAATTTTTCAGCCAATCAGAAAATACAAATTGCAACTGAATTTAACCATTATAAAATGCAAGTTTTAGAACATTTTTCCTCAAAACCTTTTACCTTCAATAGAAGAATAATCAACATGTGTTTTAAGTGAAACAAGAGGGCCTGAGACGCCAAACTGGCTACTGAGTTTTTCCTCAATTCAGTCTCTATTGTGTTAGTAAAAATGAACATGCGGATTGCTCCACTTCAATATGTTTATAGCAGTAATATTGGACTTTTCCCTGTTTCATTGAATTTTCAGACAGAACTTTCCTAACAACTACAAACTGCAGGACTAAATAGGGTGGGGTAGGGGATATCCTCCTGTATAATCATACACAATTTCAGAGATGATTCTGGCTCATTTAGTCAGATCTAATGAGAAATAAAGTTTTAAGCAAGAAATTTTACCAAATTATTCACTATATAACATTTTGCTTAGAAATTTTCCTCTCACTAAGCCAGTTTGAATGAAATTTCTACAAGAAAGTTAGAGAATCTCTCAAGCAAGTGTTGTGGTTCATGTGTATTGCACTTCTAATCAAAAAGATCTGTCCATCTATGAAGTTTAATGACGGTACTGAGACCATTACTATTTCCCCTTCGCCAAAAAACAGCGGGGGATATGTAGAAAGTAGCTCACCTATCTGGTCAAAATCAATATCATCTCTCTCTGACTGATTCTCTGCGTTGTTGTCATCTGAGTGAGTCTCTGTTAAGTTTTGTAGTGTTTTAGTAACTGAAAGTTAAAAAAAAATGTTTCAGTCAATGAAAGAGTTATAAGTTCTATATTTTCTTATATTTTCTTCACGTATAATATATATATATATATATATATATATATATATATATATATATATATATATATATATATATATATATATATTAAGATTCAGTCACTTTTATATTTTTTCTTGATACGTAATACGTAATTTCTTTAACTAGGTTGTTAAATGAAAAAGTATATTTTTTCAGGTGTCTGATGCGACAGTAAGACAAATAAAGAAGTACAGAGAAATATCAGTTTAGGAAAAAAAAAGTCAAAGTTTCAACGATAATAAGCGGTTATTTAACATGATCGTGTACAATACTGAATTCTATTGGATGAGTACCCTGCAGAACCAGTCTATATTTGACGAGGCGATAGCCGAGTCAAAATATAGACTGGTTCTGCAGGGTACGAATCCAATGAATTCAGTATTGTACTCGATTATGTTAAATGACATCTTTATTTCACACCATACACTGAAAGTGTTACAATTAACGATTCGTGACATTTGAGAGAGACAAAGGGAATAGATCCAAAATGATCCGGTTACGGGCGTCTAATGCAAGTCACTATGAACATGTTGAAATTGAAACAAACATTTGTTCTAAAACTAGAATTCCACGTGAAATGTTTATTTCATGTGTCAAGTCGATAAGTGCTTACTGATTAAAATATGTAATTAACATAAAACAGGTTGACTACCTGTCGTCGCTTGAAATATACATTTTTATGTGAACAGATGATAAACAATGTAACAAATGAAGAAATCTTCTCCAGATCAAACTTATTTAAATACCTCCGAACAGAGGGTTTGATACATTGAAAAGGCTGCGAAAAGTAGTGATATCTATATTCGGGACTGCAGCCTCGCTTTCATCGTACAATATAGCTTGCCTCACTTTCATCGTACAATATAGGTTGTCTCGTTTTGGAATAAAATTCGTATTGCACAGTAGCCTCGTTCTTGTTGTACAATATTTATCTAGATATTTCACTCTCACGTGATGCAAAATAAGCTATGTCATTGGGCTAAATTGTTTAGGTGTGAAATAAATTTTAATATTTACTCACGTCGGAAATTTTGTTTGTTATTTTATTATTGTTAATAATAGCATTTGTTAAGTATTACATTAATACATTTGTCAAATACGAGTGAAGATATAAATGAAATCGAACTGTCGTTTTCTTTATTCAGTTTTTTCAGGTATCAAGAGTCATGGCTATACAGTTAAGAACAATCGCTCAATCAGCGCTTCATCTATTCACACCACTCAAATAAACCATTCAAAAACGCTCCAAAATAAGACCCACTTAAAAATGATGTGATCAAAAACTACATTCAAAATAAAACCTAGAACAAAATTATCCGATTACCTCCTATTAATTACACTCAAATCTCGCTCAACACATTTCGATTTCATTCCAAAATCATCCAACTTGCTATTTTCGCGAGGTTCTTAACTTAGGCTGCTTAAAGGGGCAATATATTTGTTTGTGTTTTAACGCGGTAGAGTGTGTTTCAGTTTATTTATTCGTCGCCTCCGAAGCAAACGCCCATTTGGGCGACACACCAAGAAGACGGTTAGTAATTTGGGGGGAAGTTACAGGGGTAAATGACTTCTCCTGGGATGCCTCATCCGAAGAACAACGGTAGATAATCATTTTGATATAAACGCCGCCTCATTTGAGAACTGATCAAAACGTATGTTCCAACCCAAAATGACGTCATTATGAACGTTGCATAGCAATCACGTGCAAATTTACGCCCTCCAAGAATATTTGTCCTAGAACAATCGCATTTTGTCTCATTTATGCGCAAAAGAAAAAAGAACAATCGTTTATTTCGTGATCCTTGAAAGCTCTATTGTCACGAGTGGCTGAATTTTTATTATTCACTCAATGAAATATAATTAGATCTTACCCTGAAACAAACGATTATCATCTGTTTACAATATTTAGTACCTATCAACAGAGCTGAAAGAGACAATTTGAATTATATAAGATGGATGTTGGAAAGAAATTGAAGAAAATGAATGAGTGAGATTTGAACGAAAATGTGGTGATACACTTAGTTACATCATGAAATTGAAACTCACCACAATCAAAACTATTCTAAATCGCTCACTCAGCGTTCCATTCATTCATTCCAAACACTCACTCAAACCATCCAAAACTGCTCCAAAATCACTAAAACGATAAGTTCAACAACTACGTTTAAAATCAATACAGCTGGAAAAATCGCAATTTCACTGACAAAATTGAAATTATAAACGTTTGATTTGCCTTTGAAGAGATAGGAAGCTATTTTTAGAACTAGCATGCATATCTTATTACAGGGAGTTAATTAATTTTGATAATTTTGTTCATGAACAAAATAAGCAATATTTGACTACCTTCCTTTTATATCGCCAACTCATCCCACTCATTCAATTTTATTCCACAATTATCCCATTATCATTATGTTTTAACTGTTTCATCTTACCTCACTCGAATATAAGTCTAATCATCTACATTTATGTTTATAGTGTAAAATCATTGACATGACTGACCGTAACCTCTATTAGCATACATCACATGCTAGACTGATTGTCACATGGTATCTCCGTTAGGTCTCGTTAAACTTTGTGAACCAAGTTTCATAATATATACCTATTAAATGACACTGTGATGAGTAGATACTTGTCATTGCACGTGGAAAGATTAAAGAATCTAAATACGAAATTCGAGTCACTATGACAGAATATTTATTTTTCCTCTAGGTTTCAATCCATTTTATAGGTTTTTTTTCTTTTGAATAATGTTGAATATCACTCGATTCTCTAAGAGATTAGTAGTATGTTATAAACTATTTGTTTTTCCCGTTAGTTTCTTTTTTTTATTTGTTTGAATGGGTTTAACGCCTCTTTTTATATTTTTTCGGTCATAATGCGGGGGGGGGGGGGGGAGGGGGGTGAACTATGGATTCCTGGTATTTCTCTTACTAGTACTACCACGACAAATCATTCGGGACTCAAGTTACTTATCCCATATAGGTCTTCGATTTTCAACTAAATTTGCTCTTTAGACTATTTGACGGCGTCTTGTGTTTTCCGTATTTGAGTTGAGGAGAAAGAATGAGATAAATGAAATGAAACGGGCTTTGCAAAACAATAATTGTCATTCACACACGAGATAACTAGTCAAATTGGGGCTAACTGTAAAAATGAAAAAAATAAAATAAAAATAAAAATAAGTCGGATGGAACAGATTCGAACTCATGATCCCTGCACCTGTAGTCATCAGACTAGACCTCTCGACCACACAGTCCAACAGTGTGTATTGGAACTATTACATTATACAAACATTTTTAAAACTCATAAATTACGCGGATTTACGATGTTTTTCGAAAGCTTGCGGCTACCCTCGATGATAAATGTATTCATCAGAGCGCTTGGCGAGGGGTTTGTAATGGTTTATATCGAAATTAATGTCAATTTCACGACGTTGTTATCTGTACGCATGCTGATAAGGGGCTATAGTTAAAACATCGTGAAATTAAAAAAAATTATTATTGAATGCTTCGGAATAAAATTGACTTAATGGGATGGGTGAAAGAGGACTTGATATTACTATCCGAAATATTGCTCATGAAGTCCTCTTTAAGAACATTGCTTTATAATATAACGATTGTTTCATACAAAGCCTAGCCGAGATTCGAACTCGCGACCCCCGTATTGTCAGCGCTATGCATTATCGATTGAGCTAGCTGGACTCGGCAATCTCCCGCTGAACACTCTATTCTAAGAGATATCGTGAAACTGACATTCATCTCAACCCAAACCATTCTAAATCGCTCACTCTGCGCTCCATTAATTTATCCAAACACTCATCAAAACATTCAAAAGCGCTCCAAAATGAAATAAAAAAAATATGATCAACAACTACATTCAAAATAAATAAATCGCGCTCTTTTCTGTTTATTTTTCATTTGGGATAAAGTTGTTGATCTGATATTTCATAGTGATTTTGGAGCGTTTTTGAATTGTTTGAATGAGTGTTTTTGAAAGAATAAATGGAGCGCTTAGTGAGCGATTTAGAATGGGTTTCAGAATCAGCTATATGTATGTAGCACTTTTCCCCCAAAAGCGCCTTTTGAGTAAACTTTATGTCTTAAGTGTACAGTTAGTAACAACATGAAATTGACATTCAATTAAATGTACATCTTTTCATATCGCCCGCGCAGTGCTCAATATATATTCATTCCAAACAATCACTCAAACCGTTCAAAAACGAACCATAAACAGTCAGAACACTTCAAACTCGTTCAAAATGATTCACTCCAATCATTAAAATCTTTCCACAATTTTATTGGCTAATAGGTTTTAAGGTAGTAGACCCGTAATAGATCTGCAAGGTTTCAACAGTAATGAACTTTAACAGTATTTACCAAGGTTTCCTAATGATCTTCATTCAAGGACCGAGGACGATAGAATAAGACGAAAAACATAGTTTTAGGAATAAAAAAGGGGTTGAATGTATATGTAATAAGTAGAACAATCAACTGGTTTCAATGAAACTTTACCAGAATGTTCCTCCGGTGACCCTCACGGGTTCGATCCCCGCTGGCGGCGCTCATTCTTTACGACTATTTGTCTCTCACAATGGGTTGATATTCGTAGATCTATGTGAGATAGCAGCTGGGGGCTAGGAAATGATGTGGTGGTTGTACTGGTGAGAGAAATACCAGGAAACCATTGTTAGGTGCTCCAGCCGCCGCGATTTAACTGGAAAAATGTTGAAAGCGGCGTAAAACTCCATTCAATCAATCAATCCTTGGGTGACCCTTGAATACGTCTCTACCCAACTCACCACTGTATGTGTCTACAAGTTTATTTATAAGTCTAAATGTTTCTGGTACACGTCAGCCGCCGCCAAAGCGCAGTTGGTAGCGCGTCGGACTTTCAATTTAGAGGTCCCGGGTTCGATCCCCGGCGGCGGCACACATTCTTTCCGACTATATGTCTTTCACAAATGGGTTGATAATCGAAGACCTATGTGAGATAGCAGTCGGAGGCTAGGAAAGGGTGTAATGGTAGTACAGGTGAAAGAAATACCAGGAATCCATTGTAGGTGCTCCGGCCGCCGCGATATAACTGCAAAAATGTTGTAAGCGGCGTAAAACTCCATTCAATCAATCAATCAACCATCCGCCACGATATAACTGAAAAAATGTTGAAAGCGGCGTAAAACTCCATTCAATCAATCAATTCTGGTACATGTCTAGTCTTACTCATGTGTTGCCAATTCGTGGTGGCTCAGATATTTCAATACCTTAGATTGTGAATTTAGATTAATATGTCTTCTTTCAAGTTCAGATGATTTTGCTTTTTATGAGGTTGACAGGTCCTCTTCCTCCCAGTGGAAAATGCAATTGCTGAGAGTCCCCATAAAAGAAGCATACAGTGGATGTGCATCAGTTGTGCATCCAGTTGCAATTCTTCTCATTAAGTGCCAAATGTCTAATTTTATTAATGTTCCCCAACCTGCTTCTTTCCAAACTAAATTAAGTGGCGAGTTCCCACAACAATCTCTACATATAAAACATCTGGTGGATTTATCTTTGCCCTGGTATATCTATTGATGATTCCAACCAACACAGGGGTTGAGCCATGTCCTTCTCCTATGGTCATAACTGGGGTCAGCATCTGTCCATGTTCATTGCCTACATTAGTGCACCATAGTGATGTTTTTGAAGGTTTTCCAGATAATTTCTTTACGACTTTCTTTGTGGAGTCTATCTTCAGGATACTGACGTTTACAGATGTTATGCTGGCCTTTATCTCACCAAGTCTCTGAAGAACATCTTGAAGGTAGATCTGCATAAACCATCTGTAATTTGGCAGAGTTACTTTATCCGGTGGATTTGAAAATGTTGGCCTGACCAGCAAATTTGATATAACTGTCCTGGAAAACGCACTGCAATCTGTCAAAAAGTGTATAACATTTTGCAACCATCTTTCTCCATGTTGTTCTTCAAGTTTCTTCGAGTTTACGAAAAGTCCGACGATGTACCGAATGAGAGCGCCGATTCAGTGCGCATCGCGGATGGATGTCGCAACATTTTTGAAAAGAACGAAATAATCGCCCTTTCTACATTTGCTCTTTATGTCGATTGCTAAATGTGGAATCAATGGTGAGCAGTTAGCAACATCGGAAATTGACAAGATTAATGATTTTGGAATGGTATTTGAATGTAATTGAATGAGTACAATGAGTGAGGTTTGAGTGACAGTACAGGAAAGTAATCCAATACCGCTAATTTTGTTCAAGTTGAACAAAATTGCCTATTTTTATTTTCTCTCTTTATTAAACTATGCATACAACTTGTATAAATAGCTTCCTATTTCTCCAAGTGCCAATCAGACGCTGTCAATTTCAAATATGTCAGCGAAATCGCGATGTTTTACTCTCTAAATTTATTTTAAATGTACTAGTTGATCTTATCTTTTCAGTCATTTTGGATCGTTTTAAATGGTGTGAGTGTTTGGAATGAATGAATGAATGGGGTGCTGAGTGAGTGATTTAGAATGGTCTTGAATGAGATGAATGTCACCATTTAACTAACTGTAGTTGCAGGGCACGGATTCGTGGTTACCGGCTACGATTCCCGTGCAAATCGAAGAAAGTTGTCTGAGAAAAAGTTTTCTCAACATTTTGATGGTTACATTGTACATGTACAATTTCCTCGATTAAAACCATTCTAATACACTCGTTCAGCGCTTCATTTATTCAATTATTAATTCATTTATTCATTCATTCCACCAATGCTTTCACTCAAATTACTCAAACACGCTCCAAAACCATCGTTAAAAACAATTCGAAATCGACCAAAAGATCAACATTTTATTAGATTTTGTTAAACTATTTCATGATTGTCCTTGCTGGTGTAGATTTTAAGCGTCAGATGACCTTCATTAGGAAACCTCGGTTACATGTAACACTGTGAGAGATCATGAGTTCTGAAATGTTGCGGAACATTTATGGTTCCACTACCTTAAAGCCTCTGATTAGTCTTTGAAAACACACAAATGGGATTGTAGGTAATTATTTTAAAGGGAGGTAATAAAATATCAATAATTTCATACAATTTGGACGAAATTAGCGATATGTATTACCTTCCTGAAATTCCAGTCAAAACTCGCTCCACGTTCATTTACTAACAGTCCAATATCGTTCCAAATTCATTCACTTTGTCAATTTTACGATGTTATTAACATTGTGAATGCTACGTGATTTTCATACAATGCGTTTTCAATTTCACTGTCAGTTGGATTTAGAATTTGTTTTGGTTTTTTTTCATCGTATGAAGGGCATAAATGATCATTAATGCGTTTATGGTAAAGTGGTACATTCCATTGTTGACAAAATGAAATACCAGAAAACGATAGATCATTTTCATTTCTGCATCCAAACCGTTAAAGTTATGTGTATTACCAAAATAAGCCAAGAAGAAATTTTACATAATTATGTGACCAGGCCCAGCATAGGTAAACTAGAGGTCGCATTTCAAAAATTCTTTCACAGGAAGATAGATTGATTATTCTTGATTCAGAAAGTTAGCAAAGTGCGAACAAATTTGAAACCAGTCAGTCTGCGCAGTACGCACAGTTTGACTAGGGTCGACACTATACGCACAACCCAAATGGTTCCTTTTAGAGGGATGTTCCGAATAGCAACTGTTGCCAACATAACCTTAAAATTAATTCAGTCTGTGTGAGATTTCAACATTTTCACGCATGCTCTTGGTTTATTTTCATTTGATAAAATCAACGCCTAGCCAGTGAAATTATTAAAAACTTTAATTATATACTTTGATATTGTCTCTATGTATTTGAACGGGAGGGAAGTATGCAATATTTTTTTATATTGCATACTTTGATATTGCACTAAGATTATTTTCACGTGCATAAATGGACTGGACTACTTTCTGGTTGCTACCTCTCCATAAGTCAACATAAAATCACATTATTGTATTAGTTTTTCTCTCAAATCGATATACATGTATTTGCATATTTGGAGCCATTCAAAAGGAGTGGATTTCATCCTCTATAGCAATGAATATATTGATATAGTATAAATATAGTAATAAATATCGTCTTGAACAAAATTAGCGATACTGGATTATCTACCTTAAATTTCACCCAAAACATGTTCAACTTGCTTGTTCAGTACTGTACAACCACATGATTCCATTCAATTATCTAGTTGCCAATTTCCCCTGGCTTAATGGGGGGGGGATAAATAATTCAGAAACATCTCTTGTTATTCAAGGCTTTCTACTTTCGCACTTCATGTCGATTGCTAAATGTGGAGTCAATGGTGTACAGTTAACGACATCATGAAATGGATAAGATCAACGATTTTGTATTTGTATTTGAATGTTATTGAGTGAGTACGATGAGTGAGTTTTGAGTGACATTACAGGAAAGTATTTCAATATCGCTAATGTCGTTCCAGTTGAACAACATTAGCCATACTTATTAACTTCTTTTAATAAAGTACGCATACAACTTCTATAAGTAGTTTCCTTTTTTTACAAGAGCCAATCAGACGCTGTCAATTTCAATTATATTAGCGAAATCGCGATGCTTTTTTATTCGCTAATTTTATTTTAAATGTTGTAGTTAATCTTATTTTGTTTGTATATTTTTATCGTTTTTAAATGGTTTGAGTGAGTGTCTGGAATTCTTGAATGAATGAATGGTTGATTGATTGATTTTGGTTTAATGCCGCTTTCAACATTTTTTAGTTATATCGCGGCGGCTGAAGCACCTAACAATGGATTCTTTGTATTTCTCTCACCAGTTCAACCATCACATCCTTTCCTAGCCTCTAGCTGATATCTCACAAAGGTCTACGATTATCAACCCATCGGTAAGAGAAAAATAGAATGAATGAATGGCTGGAGTGCTGAGGGAGCGATTGAGAATGTTTTTGATTGAGATGATTGTCACCATGTAACTAATTGTAGTTGCAGGGCTCGGATTTGTGGTTACCGTCTACGATTCCCGTGCAAAGTTGTCTGAGAAAAGTAAACTAAACGTTTCCTCTCCCTATCGGGTAATTTCTGGATGGTTACATTGTACATATATAGTTAGTAACATCTCGAAACTGACATCCTAAATCACTAATTCAGCGTCCATTCATTCATTCATTAAAACATTTATTCATTCATTCACCCAAGCTTTCACTCTTATCACTCAAAAAAGCTCCGAAATCGTTAAAAACAATTCGAAATCTATAAAACGATCAAAATTTTATTAGAATTTTAACTATTTCTATATTGTTTTTCCCGATGTAGATTATGAGGCATCAAAATGGCTCATGAAGACATCCAAATTTTTCAAAAGGGGGATAATGAGTGAAACCGTCGGGAATCGAACCCGGAAACTTTTGAGTGATAGTTCGACGCGCTATCAACGCCTCTTATAAAGTGAAAATCATGCTAAAGATAAGTAAACAGTAAAAACGGTTAGAAACATCGTGAAATTAACAAGATAAATGCTTTTGGAAAGATTTAGGAATGATAATGAATGAGTGTGTGGAACGAACTTTGGGTGAAATTTAAGGGAGGTAATCCGATATCGCTAATTTTGTTCAAGATGAACACAATTAGCAATGTTTATTACCTCCCTTAAATAAAAAATGCATACAGACTCTATGAATAGCTTCCTATTTCTTCAAGAACCTTTTTAACGCTTACAAATTTATGTCAAATAAGTCGCGATTTTTTTTCTAGATTTATTGATTTTAAGGTAACTGCGGACACATAGAGGGTCATTTTAGGTCCAAATTTTAAATTGTCTGCCAATCTTGCCTCATGCGATAAAATTGAACTTTGAAATACCCGCTTTCATATGTCGGTCATAAAAAGGAATTTCATAACGTAGAAATGATGTCATGACGTCATTATAGGGGCCGACCCCTTTTTTAGGGACCAAATTCGGTAATTGTTGATTTTTTCGGATATAACCGATTTTTATTCTGAAAACGCCATTTGATTCGTAAAAAGACGCCTGATGTTTTGTTTTGATTGATATGAAGATATGATTGTAAGAAATACGATAAGGTGTAACGTATTAAATGTAAATGCCTTCTGAGTTGCTGTTTTCGAGTACAGTTACTGAAATTTTGACTTATTTCTCGTAAATTTGTCCGGTGACCTATGCTGAATTTTAGATATGTTGCTGCAACACCATTCCACTGACGATTTTCTAAATAAAATCCATGTGTTTTCGGGTTAGATTTTTTGTAAAATTCGATTCCGCGAAGATATCGCAAATCAAAGGATATTTCAACGTCGCGTCGAATATTCACAAAAGTCGTCTTTTTAAACGGATGGAAAATTAATTGATTTTTTTGTTTTTCTTAAAATCAAATTCAGGTATAATACTTCTGAAGCCTATTTTTTACAATAAACCTTAACTTCAAATATTTTAGAAAACGTTATTGCACGAAGATTGGCGTCAAATAAGCATAGTAACGATGGTTTTGGTGCGACGTCGTATTCGACGAAAAATGTTGCAAAAACTTTACAAAATCGAATTTTATGAAAAAATTATCCCGAAGACATATCAATTTTCTTTGATAAATGTGAAGCGTATTTGCTTCGCTACAAAATAACAAAAAATCAGAATAGGTCACCGGACAAAATTTTGAAAAATTTCTATGTCTTTACAAAAAATAAAATGAAAAATGTAACGTCAAATCTTAAAAATTTCGAAATAGATAGCGTTTTACACCTGTTTTTCTGTTTGAATATGCACAGAAATTAAATGACTATGTCTGGCGTTCTTGGACTTTCTAAATGAAACTTTTTTCGTAAAAATCGAACGATTTATTAAAAAGATATTTGCAAATACTGATTTTGGCGGGTCGAAAAGGGGTTGGCCCCTTAATGACGTCAAATGAACGTGCATCAAAACCCTTTTATTGCGTTTAAGCTAATGCTCACACTTCAAAGATAAATCTCAGAAATTATTGTGAGATTTAAAGAAAGTCGAAAATTCAACAATGTTATCTGTCCGCAGTTACCTTTAAAGATGTCGATGTTGTTACCTGTACGTAGGCTGTCAAAGAGCTATAGTTGAAACATCGTAAAACTGTTGAGTGCTGAATTGTGAAAAAATAAGTGGAAAAGGGGACATAATTTGCACACAATACATCTAGAGTTATCCCCATTTATAGTACGGGTTGCTCTTTTGATGGTAAACATGTGTGCCAAGTTTCAAGTAATTGCCTTCAGTGGACCGGAGATATCACAAAATGCCAAAGTTTTCGCACGACGACGGCGACAGCGACGACGACACCAAGGTTATAACGATCGCAGATCGTGTCTTGCGAAGCAAGACACGATCAAAGATCGTTTCGCGGTAGTACCGTTTTTTATTAGTGTTATTTTTAGGACGATATTTCCAATGAGTGTTTTAGACCCGACCTATCATTTTTACTATGAGAAAATTAAAGTGATCCTTTTTTCGGACCATGGGCGCCGCCATCTTGGATTCCAGTGACACATTTTATCAAAATTACGAGAATCATTAACGCTCTGAAGCTCTCTAATTACAAAAAATGATCTTTTTAGTTGCTCAAGTATTTATAGGAGTTTGCATATATCCATAAAGAGTTTAAAAAGTACAAGAAATGAAAGCGAAAGTTGTTTCGGTTTACATGGTGACGTCGAACATTCGCATTGGTACCCGATTAAGCATACCGATTCCTTAGGTTGACGCTTTCAGTGCCGGAGTCCAGAACCTATTCATTTGACATCGTTATCGGTAAGTTACTACATTGAAAATCTTAAAGAAATGTGAAACGCTTCGTTTTTAAGCCGTTCTTATTTTAAGTCTGCCGGCTTTAGTTCGAAACCCCACCTATCTGAGGTGCAAAACAGACAATTGACTTGTCAACTCGACCGAATGTTTACTCGGACCATCAACAACTCGGCCAACCTCCCATGACCCGGAAAGGTCTGTCTGATCCTTCAAGCAATTGATATTTAGATTAATTTAGTAATGTTTTTTATTCGAAATTGAGCTTTTCTCAATTTGTTGCTTAAGTGAAGTTTATCACTTATCAAGTGGACCCCTTATCAAGTTTATGACTGAATACATGATGCAATCATGTTGTAAATATATGTCAAATATAGACAAAATTTCTTTCATCTGGCTCGTTAGCCTAGTCGTTAGCAAGCTCGACTGGTAACCTAGTGGTTGTGGGTTTGAGCCCCATCGAAGGCAGGGAGTGTATTTGGGCAGGACACTTTACAAACAGGGCCCTCTCAGCTGTTGGGTAGCAAAGGCTAGAATCCATTTCCTCTCTCTCAATGTGTTGAAAGAGTTGGGACCACAATGGAAATAAGAGTCAATCGACCCTTTATCGTTTTATCCTTGAGTAAAGAAAAAAAAAAACATGCTCCAACCCTGAATTTTATAAATCATAATTGATTTTTGCTTGAAAAGCACTAATGTTCAAAAAAAGGATCCGACATCAATATTTAGAAAGGAAATACCTACCGCTTTTTTTATGGGCATTTGTTTTAGAATTGATTGGTCAATGTTGAAATGTGTTGAACTATTTTCAACCGTCTTTTCTTTAAAAAAAATGACTTCATTCTAATAAATCTTCAATTTAAAAATGGCAAGGTTCAACATAATTGGACACTCGATCATGTCTATTCGACTAAATGTTGTTGTCTCGATTGATGTATTGTAACTTTTACAAAATATCAGATTAATGGCTTATCAATACATTGTCATGTACTTAAAGTTTGTTTGCCCCTTGGTCTGTTCAGCCTGAATCCAGGTCATCCATGATCCAGTGGCAGATCTAGATGGGGTCAGATGTTAAAGTCTCTCTTTCTGCAGCCCAATTTTCTAATTTTCATGCCAAATTAGGTCAAAATAGTGTACTTTTTAGCTTGACTTTTCATAGAATAGGGGGCTATTCTGTTTACATGGGCGTAGGCGTTATACTTTGGTTAAGGTTTTACATGCAACTGTGTTAAATCTATGTTTCTACTAAATCTATTGCTTTGAAACATTGCACATGCTTCCAAGACCATGATATAAGCCTCTAGACAAAGATTTGTTACTCCGATACTAAATTTAGTGGAATTTTAACCTTTTTCGTATTCCAAAATCTCTAAGTTTTTAATGCCACTATCATGTATATCTGTATTTTCTCTGTTTCCACTAAAGTGTTTGCTTGGAAACTTTGAACATGTATCTGTGACCATTATATCAGCTGCTAGACAAAAATTCATTAATCTGATATTGAATTTATAGGTTTTCCAATGTCCACATTGATTTGCTTTTACTATCCAGCTCTGGAAATAGTGGAGCTTCTATGTCCTAAATGAAGCAGCCTTTTTGCAGGGGTGTGGAATTCCTTGGGACTGAATTCCTTTGCCGTCTTGCCAAACATTGGCTTTGTTTGCAGAATTTAATACCAGGGCAAATTTAGGTTACAAAAATAGACAGTTTGTCTCAATTTGTTTTCAATAAAAGGGTTCATTTAAGCGTGCATATCAATACCATGAAGATATTGTTGCAGAGTGTAGTTTTTCTTCAAGTGTTTTTTTCAATAATTTGAAATGTGAGTTTATTTTATTTTTAATTTTCAAAGAAATATTAATTTAAAACACTCATGTACATAGAGCATATATTAAATTTATGTAATTCACAAACATTGTTATTTCATATTTGGTTTTAAGTTACCCTTGTAGTTTAAGGTAAAATGCCTGGGTGCAAGGTACCCAGGAGTTCTGAGTTCAAATCTCAGCAGGGGTCAAATTGTAACCAATAAGATATCAGTTTTGTGAAATATATGAATTTAATATAATCAAGTATAGTAATATTTTAACCCTTTCCATACTGTTTACAGCACTGTTGTGGAAATGTGGATCTTCTCTACATGTTCCTGGACAAGTAAGAGATGATTTATAACTTGCCCAGGATCAAAAGGAACTTGTCCAGAAAAAAGAGAGAAGATAGATATTTAGAAAAAATTGTTTTACTAATAGAAATGCTGGAACATTGCTTAAAACATTAGAATATTTTATCTGTTTTAGTACTTTTCCAAGATTGACTCTGATATTAACTTGTCCACTGACTAGTTGAATGATTGTGGGAAGAACTGATACCAAACTGAGGGAAATGACCAAAATTTGTCATTATGTTTGGACAACAATAACAATAGAATAGTTCAGCATGAAAATGATATAAGGTGGATGTGGACATCTATTTTGGGACAGAGCTCTCATTCACAAAAATAGATTTGCACAAGTACTTTCATTATATCTTTTCCTAGCCTCCAGCACAAAGGCTTATTTTTGAAAGATTGTTGAAAGGCCTTTTTTGTTCATGATCTTAAAAAGTGAAATATCAGTCTATATGAATTATTGTATTGTAAATAATGCAGTGATATGTTTCATCATCATGATAATTTTTTTCATTTGCTTTAAGGTTGTGGACCCGTAATAGTTACTCAATGTTTGGGGAGTAGTAAACTTTAACAATATTAACTGAGGTTTCCAAATGATTTCTAAAAGGAAACCTCAGTCAATATTGTGAATGATCATGAGTTTCGAAATGGTGCGGAAATATTATGGGTCCACTACCTTAAAGAGTAAAATTATCTAAAAGCTCACATGAGCACGTTGTGCTCAAGGGGAGCTTTTAGGGTGGTCATGAGTCGTTCGGTCATCGTCCGTCGTGCATCGTCTGTCTTCAACAATCTTAAAAACTTCTTCTCCTGAACCACTGGGCCAATTTCAATGAAACTTTGCCAGAATGTTCCTTGGGTGACCCTCTTTAAAAATTGTTGGCTAAATTCTGATTGGCCCATAAATATGGGCATGGCAGGGCGTGACATTTTTCACTTTGAAATCTTTGAACAACATCTCCTCCTGAACCACTGTGCCAATTTCAATGAAACTTTACCAGAATGTTCCTTGGGTGACCCATTTCAAAAATTGTTCGTAAAATTTTGATTGGCCCATAAATAGGGGTGTGGCAAGGCGGGACTTATTTTGAGCCCTAAATCTTTGAACTACATCTCCTCCTGAAACCACTGGACAGATTTCAATGAAACTTTACCAGAATGTTCCTTGGGTGACCCTTTTCAAAAATTGTTCGTAAAATTTTGATTTGCCTATTAATATGGGTATGGCAGGGTGGGTTTATTTTGAGCCGAAATCTTTGAACTACATCTCCTCCTGAACCACTGTGCCGATTTCAATGAAACTTTACCAGAATGTTCCTTGGGTGACCCTTTTCAAAATTTGTTCGTAAAATTTGAATTGGCCTATAAATATGGGCATGGCAGGGCGCGGCTTATTTTGAGCCGAAATCTTTGAACGACATCTCCTCCTGAACCACTAGGCAGATTTCAATGAAACTTTACCAGAATGTTCCTTGGGTGACCCTTTCTAAATTGTTTGCAAAATTTTGATTGGCCCATAAATATGGGTGTGCAGGGTGGGGCTTGATTTTAGCCCGCTATCTTTGAACGACATCTCCTCCTGAAGCACTTGGCCAATCTCAATGAAATTTTACCAGAATGTTCTTTTGGAGACTCTTTTCAAAAATTGTTCGTAAAATGTTGATTGGCCCATAAATATTGGCATGGTAGGGAGGGGGGCTTATTTTGAGTGGCCTCAGTAAAAAATGGGTGGACACGGTCACTTTAAATTCTTGGAATAACATCTCCTCATCAGCAAATGTGAATGAAAGTTACTTTGATGTGTTCCACTGGACCAATAAAATTCAGGTGAGCGGTTTAGGGCCATTCTGGCCCTCTTGTTTTAAATCACCAACTCCTTTATAAACCATTTGACTAATTTCAATGAAACTTTGCCCAAAATTGTACTTGGATGACATCAACTGGACCAATGAAATATAGATGAGTTATTTAGGCCCATTTTGTACCTTATGTTTTGCAAACCGAATCCCTAATGATCATAAGAAAAGTAAACAAATGAATGAGTTACTGGTATAGTTTCAAAACATTTGAATAGGAAATAAAAGTTAAGCCTGAAGATGAAATTCCTTCTGCAAACTCATTACATTAATGTAAAAGAGTGTTAAGCCTTTCATAATACATTTTAAAAGACAACAATTAGAGACTGCGATCGTTTTGAGGCTTTGCCTTTTTCATATTAGTTTTGTCCGAAAACAGCCGAGCTAAAAATGTGAATATTATTTAATGTTCCGGAATAAAATACCTAAATGGGATAAGCAAGTGTAAATGATGGGATGTAATATGATGTCGCTCACTTCGTCCCAGAGGAACAAAATCAACGATATCTTATTCAACCCCCCCCCCCCCCATGTTTTGATAAAATCAATCTACTATTTCATAAATACATTAGTGTATCTTTACGAAACAATCAAACGCTTCAACGGTAACCATCCCGCCAAATCCGATTGTATGAATCTAGAGTTTTCGTCTTTAGTACTAAACATTTCTATCCGAATAATTGCTCATGTGGTCCTCTTTAAGAATATTGCTTTATCATATAACGATTGTTTGATACAAGGCCGAGCCGAGATTCCAACTCGCGATCCCTGGATTGTCATCCCCATGCAATATCGATTGAGCTAGCTGGACTGGGTGATCTCTCGCTGAACCCTCTATTGCAGTTAGTTTTAACGTGTAAAACAATTCTAAATCGCTCATTCAGCGCTCCATTCATTCATTCATTCATTCATTCAACCACTCACTTAAAGCATTCATAAGCGCTCCAAAATTAATGAAAAAATATCAACAACTACATTCAAAACAATTATAGCTAGAAAAAACGCAATCTCACTGATGTAAATGAATTTTAAAGCGTCTGATTGGTCCTTGGAGAGATAGGCAGTTATCTATATATCTTGTATGCATATTATATTAAAGGGGGATAATAAATGTTGCTAATTTTGTTCATCCTGAACATAATTAGCGTTATTGGATTACCTTTCTTTAATTTCACTCAAAACCCTCTCATCGCACTCACTCATGTAAATTCCAAAATCGAAAATCATTCGTCATTTCAATTTCACGATGTTTAAACTGTTACTGTTCAACCTTTTTCCCTTTTTGTATAAAAGGCAATTAAGTACAGTTTGATTGTACGGAGTTTCACGCCGCTTTCAACAATTTTTCAGTTATATCTCGGCGGCTGGAGTACCGTACAATGGTTTCCAGGTATTTCTCTCACCAGTACATCCACCACATCCTTTCCTAGCCTCCAGATACTTGTTCACATAGGTCTGCGATTATCAACCCATTGTTGAGAGACAAATAGTTGGAAAGATTGATATCGCAAAATGTCAAAGTTTTTGCACGTCGACGACGAAGACGACAAACAATCGGGCACCATACGTGGATTCATGTGACGTCATAGATATTACTGGAGATAAAATTGCGTAAAATAAAATCAACTTAAGGCTCTTTTTGTGCGTATTATGAATTGAAAACAAAACGCAGTATTTTACTGCGTTTTGTTTTCAAATCATAACATGCCAAAACGATCTTAACAGACGACCGTAAAGCTTTACAGGAATTTGTTATCTTCAAACGTATTGATCAAAGTACCACCAGAAGTCGAATTAATCATAAATGACCGAAACTTACTACCCTTCCGTCCGAGGTACTTTCCAGTTTACGGAAAAGTCCGAGCGATGTTCCGAATGGACTTTTCTATTAGGTTTTTTTCCGAGTTTAAAACGCAAACGTTTTGGTTCCTGAACGCAATGAGGGGTTATCAGGTACGCCAAAAATTATTTTGATAATTTTGAAAAGGGACTTTGTAAGGATCTAAACTCATAGTAATTAATTGACCAACCATCGAATTGATTAAGTTCTTTGCACTTTCATTAGCTTACCCATTTGCCGCATTTGCTAGATTTTTTAGCACGAACTATTCAAAAGCACGCCTGTTTAGACGTTAAAAGTCAATGCCTTAATTCTCTCTCCTATATAACGAACATCCATCAGAGTTATCAGTGTATCACGCATGTTTAAAACAATTTTTAGCTCGATTATTCGAAGACTACGGGAGTTATTCCAGTCACCCGGGCCTCGGCGTCAGCGTCGGCGTAATGCTTTGGTTAAGTTTTTACGTGCAAGTGTTTAAAATCTCTGTTTCTATTAAAGCTATTGCTTTGAAACTTTGCGCATGCTTCTGTGACCATAATATCAGTATCTAGACAAATATTCATTACTCTGATATTGAATTTAGTGGAATTTTAACCCTTTTTGGACTTTGAAATCTTGTTTAAGTTTTTACGTGCAAATGTTGTATTTCTTTAATATCTCTATTTCTACTATAGCTATTGCTTTGAAATTTTGCACATGCTTCTGTGACCATAATATTAGCCTCTTGACAAAGATTAAATACTCTGATTTTGAATTTAGTGGAATTTTAACCCTTTTCAGACTTAGAAATCTTGGTTAAATTTTTACATGCAAATGTTGTATTTCTTTATTATCTCTATTTCTACTAAAGCTAATCCATTGAAAATTTGCACATATTTCTGTGACCATAATATCTGCCTCTTGACAAAGATTCAATACTCTAAATTTGAATAAAGTGGCATTTTAACCCTTTTCGGACTTTGAAATCTTGGTTAAGTTTTTACGTGCAAATGTTGTTTATCTGTAATATTTCTTTTACTATAAAAGAAACCTGGCGCGCTAGATGGGGTTTGGGTGAAATTAAAGGACGCTGATCCAATTTCGAAAATTTCGTTAAAAAGGTGTTGAACAAAATTAGCGATATTTATTACCTCCCTTAAGTCAAGTATGTATGCAAATTCTACAAATAGCTTCCTATTTTTTCAAGAACCTTGGGCGCTTAAATTTCAATTGTCAGTGAACTGTGAAGTTTTATTTTAGCTATTTTTACTTTGATGGTAACCGTTGATTTGTCTATTTTAGTGATTTTACGAGTTTTCTCCTGGTTTTAGTGAGTGGTTTGAATGAATGGAGCGCTGAGTGAGCGATTTTTAATGGTTTTGGTTCAGATTAATGTCAATTTCGCGATGTAAATAATTGTAATTCGGTTTAACTGACTCTGTTACCCATGGGTCTGCCTATCACGGTAATTTGTTTTCCCTTATTGTACGAATGATGAAATAGCGTGGTTGAAATAAAGGGAAATATTTTCGGCAAGAAGAGCGTCAGCCTCTGCAAATTTACTGCAATACTGATGAAAGTTGTTAGCGTGAAACCTGACATCTAACACTTGAACTTTGGTATCATGGGTTCATTTTCCGTGCTGTGCAATAAAAACTGCATGCAATTGTCTATCAGATGAAGAATCTCCGTAGAAGTTTCATCATTTATGTACTATCCCCAGTAACAAATAACCGTCGTCTGGGTGCGTTGCCCAAATGGGGTTTTGCTTAGGAGGAGAGATCCACCGCTGCTTTTAACCACAAACAAATGTAATGCTCCCTTAGATGACTTTTGTTAACTGAAAAAAAAGAAAACGACAGTTCGATTTCTTTTGTACTTTTTTACTCGCGTTTGACAAATTATGATATCAAATTATAACAAAGATATAAATTAACAATAACAAACAAAACAAAAATTAGGACGAATTAATATTGTAATAGTAGTTGAAACTATTATTCTGTTTTTTTCTTCTATACTGATATTTCTTTGTACTTCTTTATTTGGCTTTCTATCGCGTCACAGACCTGAAAAATATACAAGTACTTTCATTAAAATATCCAGTTAAAGAAATAATGTCATATTAAGCTATATGTGCCTGAATATATAAGATATTAATTTGCATTGAACATGAATAACATTTAATAATTAAGCAGATAGTACTATAATGTTTTTCGTTATGTGTATAATTGTCGACCAGTTGGTGATGAAAGGGTAGGAATTTCCTTCCGCACCAAATTTTAAGGTACCGAAAAAGTATTTTAGTGCTTTATTCATTTCTTATGTAAAAGAATACTTTTAATTGCACTCACAAGCTTTTCCCCAGACTCGTCTCTGAAACGATACTAATAAATATTAGCATTTACATGTCGTCACTAGAGTTGTTAAAATATCAGAGATATATTTACCATATCGAAAAGAACGGCTGATGCATTATGATGACTGTACTTTCTTATTGAATTCATGGTTCCCCTTTCTTGGACTCGCCCTTTTATATATCTAAGTCACTCTCCATTCAAGTATTGATAACAAACAAGTCTCGAATTGGCTGGCACCATAGTATAGACCTGAATTCGAAAAATATATAATTAAATACATAATAAATAACTTTTTCAAACATACAATAAAACAAAGTTATTAAGTTTAACAGAGTTATTTAAGTGAGTATTTGGAATGAATGCATGGAGCGCCGAACGGGCGATTTAGAATGGTCTTTATTGGAATGAGAGTCATTTGTCGATGTAAAAGCACAAATGTTCCTATTTCTGGATGACTTAATTTGCGGTGTGGCCTATACAGTTCGGCGACTTATTTATTCAGTTTAACACCTCGAGATACGTATTTGTGGTACTACAAAATGTAATGTTAGGAAGTCCCCAGCCTTCGTTCAGAATAACAAAACGAGAAAAAAACGGTTTGGCTTGCTTTGTTATTCTGAACGACGGACAGACACTATGGTAAAAATATAGATATAGAAAACAGATTCCTCGTTTACGTGATCGAAGATTCAGAAAAGGTTTCTACATAACAGAAATCGCGAACGTTCTGAAAGTTTAAGAATATTAGAGATATATATCAGTTTACTGACCTGCTACAGCTTCATCGTTTATATTAACTGATCCACTGTGTATGAATTTGATCAGATCTTTAAACACAACAGTATCATATTTCTTGACTGGGATCACCAACTTATTATCTAGTTTAGAAAGTTGTTTATCCTTCTTGTATTTCTTCTTTTGTAGTTTCTGCTCTTCCGTTTTCATGGTTTGGTATTTAATCACCAGTTCGTGCATTTTCCTGCAAGGATACAAAAGACACAATAGACATTATTCCATGAACAATTTTGACTTAGTAAACGGTGATGGCAGCTAACATGAGCGGGCGAATGAGCAGATTTTGCAGATGAAAACGATGCGGTCCTTGTATTTTGTTTGATGTTGGTATAAATCAATCTACATCATGATTCTCTTAGGCTTTTTGGCTTAGAAAAAAGTTTAATTAGGCATCGTATTTGACCCTTAAACCAGGGTTTTAACCCGAAAAATCTGACAATACACTATTTTGACCCTTGAGTTTTCCCGTCAAAGGGATTGAAAGGCCCCTTTAATGGTTCAGTATCGCGTCCTGATACTACTACTCAATGAATGTATTACAATCAAGTGTACCCTTCATCATTATAAGAGATCCATATGAAATATGAATCTCTTATAAAGATATGAAGAAAACAAAGAAGTCAATCAGCATCTTCAAGAAAAAATACCTTATTATACATTTACTTTATTGTTTTGACCCCTTCAAAACCATTTTTGACGCCTAGAAATTTGTAGTCAAGCGGCAAATATTTTAATTTGAAAAGCTAGCGCAAGCCCAGTTAAAAAATACATAATGTAAGGTTTATTAACAATTATATTACTCTAAACACTTGCCGACTCCTACAGGCTAATATGGCCTTCACCCCGTGTACAGGTATTCGTTCTGGTCCAACGACAAAGGTGACGTCACACAAATCTGGTATGGATAGAACCAGTTCCAAACTATTACACAACGACTGTACACTTTGAAAGATTGATTCTCCTGCATTGGATCTAATTGGTCGTTTTGGACTGACACGTGATTCTTCTGATGAAAGTGATTCGCTGTCACTGTAACTTCCGGTTGATTCGTATCCCGAGGAAACTTCCGAAAAGGCATCTGAAAAAAAAAAATAAATAAAAAAAAAACGATTATCGAAGTGTTCATCTGTGTTCATCAAAGATCGCTAGTGAATGATGAACTAAATAAAACATTTCGGCAGTTGATAAGGCATCGTAGCTACAGAGAAAATTAACACAGTGAATGATTTGGAAGAGTGTTGTGAGTTTATTTTCAGTAAAATTCGTGGGAGAAAAAAATAGATAATTTCGTCCAATTCAACGAATTGGCGATATTTGTTCACTCCCCATATCCCCATCTATGATATAGATTTATGAACTTAAAGCATTTTTTTCTAATTTTGTCTGTTTAAGGTCAAATCAGACGCTAAAAAACAGCAACGAGGCATTAAAATTATCAATTCTTCGATCGATTTGATTGTATAAAGATCGGTTTGAACGAGAAAGAAGCGTTTTTCGAACTATATCGGAGCGTTTTTGAGTGATTGGAGCGAGTGTGAGTGAATGAAAGATTGAAGCGCTAAACGATTGATTTTTGAAAGGTTTCGGTCGACGTGAAATAAAGTAAAAAAAAATTTTGAGAAATAAACAACATTATTTTCAGTATAAACACGGACCGTAAATATAAGAGTCCCTGGTATAACAAGTAAATTAAATAGGACTAATACATGTATTTAAGAAAATTTTGTAAAGGCTTACGCATGATCAGTATACCTTCAAAATCACTTTCATAATAGTTGTTATTCCATAACATCTTTTCCGCGTATTGGTCGGATTCATGAATCAGTCTTGTTCTTACATCTTCCATTTTCTTTTGTAAAACTTAGTTAATTAATACGTTGTAAACTTATACTTTTTGTTTTAAAATTTCTAATAGTTCTTATTTGTTCTCAGACTTGTAAGAGGTTTATGATGCCTTTCCATGAGCCAAATATTTATATATAAGTACAAAATATTTAATTACTCGTGAATGATTTTCTCAAACCTGACAGACAAAAGTTTATATCATCGATGATCAGGCTAATTTGACACTTCTCACGTGTTGATATGTGAATAACTTGATTGGTTGATTGGACGTAATTAAAATGGCTGTCGTATAGCTTGTTTGAAAGATGTTCCAATGCGATATGTAAAGTTTTGTAAGAGAAAAACGATTTAAAGACAACAATTATTCAGCCAGCATAATTATATTTCGTTTCTAAGACGTTTTCAAATATCTGTTCAAAAGCCTAAATGTCATGACATAGGGCTTTTTAAGTTTGCCCTATTAAAAAAGACATGATACTTGAACGTTTAATAAATGATCATTTTTTCATTAAATCTATGTTATATTGTATGCAGCACGAAAAACCGTCACAAAAGTCCTTTGGACTAAATCAACGTCATTTGTGATCAAATACCCATGAAAAGAGCCTATTTGTTTTAAAGACAGGGCCTTTATTGCTAGGAAATACCTTCAAAATATTATCTTTGAGAGTAAAAGATGTATGAAATGATTCAAAACCGGAGAGAACTCTTGCTCTTCATTAATAACAGATATCGATTAGTGACATTTGATTGACCTATGCTCGATTCAATTGACCTCGTTATTGATTAATGTTTGGCATCTGTCTCGGCTGGAACTTTTTCCACTATCGGAACCTCCATAAATAGAATTTGTATAATATAGGCTATCAAATAATAATATGATATCATCTGAACTTGAAAATAATTGCCTATTTCTGTTAGACTAAGGATTTGAAACGAGTATATATCGTCGGCGGCGACTTAAACATTGCAACTACAAATAAGCATTCGGTTTTATTTTGAATCTTGATGGTAGAAAAACGTAACTACACCTATTTCTTACTGTAAAATTACCTTGACTCTTGAAACACATGCCAACCTTACGTTTTAGCGGATGAATTTAGCAAAGTCTCGAGCTATTAATGAAAAAGATCTCACAACAATACAAGCTTTAGCTCGAACCTAGGCTTGTCTGAACCCGGCATCAAAACCGTTATAGCAAGTAGGTATGATGTCGAGATCATCTCGGGTTCAAGTCCGGCTTATCTGAACTCGGATTCAACTCGTTTTTACCGTTTGAGCCACGCAGTAGCCTGCAAGCGGGTAATAGTGTATCAAAATAATTGACCAGTTAAAAGTTGTCTAAATAAAAAGAACACAAAAACAAAATGGAGATTTAAACGCGATATCGAAAAAATCGATAAGCCATTGTTGATGCAATCGTTACCAATTAGTGTCATACTTATTAGGCGTGAAATTCGGATGGTCGATCCGGTTGTTTGAAGTTACTGGTCTTTTTAGCGAGGTTCGCAATAGTACATCATACGGCGTTTGTTTGAAATTAGTGGTCGTAATTCGGCATAGCGGGGTGCTCGCATTAGAGGGGTTTGCGACCATTGAAATAAAGAACAAATAATTCCGTTGAGTCAAAAATCGTTCGTAATAGCGGGGTGCCCATGTTTCCGGGGTGGTCGGAAGGAGGGGTTTTACTGTATTCTCAAAGGATCCAAGGTCCGATATTTTTAGGAGTCGGACTTTTCGCTTATACTTTTTTTTGGTGGCCTATAATTCAGTTAAAGTCAAAACTGCTATAGTTATGTCTTACGGGTCGCTAAAAATAGTTTGAAAACGTTTAGGGGACAGATTGTAGTTTATGTCGAAATATTCGAATTGGCCAGGGTCAAATTTTCAAATATTAGGAAATGGTAAGTTTTGATTGATTATTTGAAAGTGAAAATGAAAAATGTTGCCTCAAATCATGGCAAATATCAATTTAGGAACCTGTTTTGAATGCGCAACTGATAGAATAGTAGCTTCTCTTGTTTTGCTGGTTCCCTGTGACATGATTGGGTAAAGTGGGTGGGGTTGCAGAATTCCGGCATTTGTGAAGGCTGAAATTGTAGGGTAGGAATGCTTTGAAAAATTGTAAGAAAAGTAAAGGGTAACCACATATTTTTGAATGCACCAGGAGATGTGGCACTGTCTCGGCTTTAGAGGCAGCAAGCATTTAATAGGATATCATTTCCCGTGTGGATACTGGACAAGTTAGAGTTTGTCGGAAAACGGCCAAATTTTCGCTATTTTTCGAAGTTTTGTCGAATGATTTTATTTTCAAATTTTTCAGTTACTCAGTTCAAGTATGTAAATAATTATGATTTCTAGGCAGCTTTACATCCTATTCTTGCTAACAAAGAGTGTTTTTGATTTCAGGTTGGTGTCTGAGGAGTTATTTAATTTTCCAGTCTATTAGAGTGTTTCGGACAGTGAATCGGCCCTAGAAACTACAATCTGCTACCTTAAGTCATATCTCTTATCAACATTAATGTAGACACTTTCCCTGAAACTAGGCACTATCTAAAGAGTAATCTACAATATCACGGGAATTTACTACAAAATATAGAACTTGCGTCAAATTGGGGGGGGGGGGGTGTAGATAACCCTCTATCAATCATTGAAAACCGAGCGAGGAATCGGTTTACCGTGTTCACGTTTCAATTGTCGTCTTTGATGTTTTGAAACTAAAGATCTTCAATATTTAGACGATTAAGTGATCACTTTAAAGAACTGTGACACTTCTTCTGTGTGTAAAAGACTTTCGACGAATGACATATGAAAACTGACCGAATGCGGGATAGTTCCCACAGCACGAAGGTTTACATCGCTCGGACTTTTCTGTAAACTGGAAAGTACCTCGGACGTAAGTGCAGTAATTTTGGGTCATTTCTTTAGCTTATTCGGCTCCTGGTAGTGCAGTAAAGAATATCGTGAAATTGACAAGATGAATGATTTAAGAATGATCAAGGAAGGAAATTGAATAAGTTTGTGGAGCGAGTTTTGAGTGAAATTCAATGGAGGTTTCAAATATCGCTATTTTTAGATGAACAAAATTAGCGATATTTATTACCTCCCTTTACTAAAACATGTTTACAGGTTCTCTGAATTGCCTTCTATGTCTTCACGAACCCGTCATACAAAATATTGAGTGAAACGTGGATCTTATCTACCGATAGTTATTTTGAATGTAGTTATTAATCTTATCATTTTGGTAATTTTGGAGCGCTTTTGATCGATTTGAGTGAGTGTAGTGAATGAATGGAGCGCTGAGTGAGTGATCTAGAATGAATTTGATCGGAATGGGTGTCAATTTCACAATGTTATCGATGTTTATACGCTTGAAGTAAATAACATTTTGTTAATACTTTCCGATCGTCTGTGGAGATCTTCTGAGCATATTATAATTTGATGACAAGACGCAGCAAAAATACTCCATTTTGTTATCATATTACAAGAGTATAACATGTCAACTTTTATTCTTTCGTTGTTTTGGCGTTGACGTCATCTTTAGTGGGATCGTTGATCGTTGTGACGGCATATAGGCTAAACCCTTGGGCGAAATTACATGCTTTCGTAGCTGCGCCCGTATTAATCGCCGAGGGTTCCCGATTTGAAAGTTTACTCCCATGCGCTTCGTGAAATCAACATATTTCTGCTTTCCACCAATGATGTCGGCTGACCAATCAAATCGCTCAATTACAATGGGTTGCCTATCGAACTTCGGCGTTTTCTGCTTCTAAGCTTCGGTTATTTTCGTGGAAGGGAGATTTAAACGTCGAAACGTCACTTTAAGCTGTTGTTACGAGGTTTTAGCAGAAAATCGACCCCGTTTAGGTAGGCCTCTAAATATTTTCTCTTTGTTTTATGTCCATGTCGATATATCAACAAATAAATAACGTTTAGAATATTTCTAAATATATGAGGGTTTGTTATAACGGAGTTTGAGTGGCGAGACCAGCGATTATAAGAAGACATTTCCAATGAGATAATGGGTTGCAGAATTTGATATTAAGTTACTTATGTAGAAGCAACTTTAATTTTTGACTTACGCAAAAAAATTATCGTAAGATGTTTTGGAAAACAGGTCCCTCGCTCCGACTCGCTCATCCCCACTCCAAGCATTCATGCTACTCATCGAAGAGAACCAAACGCTCCGAAACCGTTCAAAACGTTCCGAATTGACTCAATACGATCAACAACATCATTCAAAACTATCAAATCATTCTGTGATATTATTAGCTGACGTGATAAGCGTCTGTTTGGTTTGCGGAGACACACAAATCTATAGAAAAAAATAAGATTTAAAGTCAAACGTGCATTAAACGATCTTTTACGGCACCGTTAAATAGAATGGTCTCTCAGTGCATGAACCCTTATTTTGATTGAATACTTTCTTTTTTATAATTCTATATTGTACCAACTCATTAAAAAGATATATAGAGTTTTAACAACAACGGATATATTTGAAACAATGTTAAGAGTTATACTTTCTTCATTTTGAGATAATTGATGTAATGATAGGTAATTTGAAAACGGTGGCTTTATAAAAATGGTCGCTTAATTGACGTGGTCGCTCGTGCAAGTTTGGTTGTATATTCATTTTGAACGAAATAAGCAATATTCTATATTGACGTGGTCGCTCGAAAAAAAGCTTTATTCTATTACGTCCCTTTGGTGTCATTTGTCATTCATTCATCACATTCCTTCCTTACATGTTTCTCTCAGCTCAACGCTAGAACCGAAATTTAACAATTCCTATTAATTTCTTTACCCCTAATCACTAGACCTTGAATGACATTTAAGATGACCATGGTCTTGGTACAATGCATAAAGGGAGAATAATCGCTTATTTCATTCTGATCGATTTCCATTTCATTGAGGGAACAACAAAAGCTATATCTTCACGAGTGGCTTAACTACGATTGAAATTAAAGCTTTTGTTGTTCATGAAATGAAATTTCAATTTATCCCGCGAAAAACAAACGATTTTTTTTATTTCTTTAATACAATCAAAGCACTGAAAGTACTGATGGTGAACGAATCTGATGGCATTCTAGAGTAATATATATTGAATTCGTTGAGGAAAAAAGAGAAATTTTAAATCGCTCACCTGAAATTTTTTGGTCCAGTGGAACTCACCCAAGTAACCAAAGAAACATTCTGGTAAAGTTTCATTGAAATCGGCCTAGTGGTTCAGTAGGAGATGTCGTTCAAAGGTTTCCGGCTTAGAATAAGCCCAACCCTGCTACGCCCATATTAATGGGCCAATCAAAATTTAGTAAACAATTTAAGTAATCGGTCAATCAAAAAACATTCTAGTAAAGTTTCATTGAAATCAGCCCAGTGGTTTAGGACGAAATGTCGATCAAAGATTTCGGGCTAAAATAAGCCCCGCCCTGCCACGCCCATATTTATGGGCCAATTAAAATTTCACAAATAATTTTAAAAAAACATTCACAAAAGCAAGATTCTGGTAATGATTCAAAAAATGGACTTAGTGATTCAGGGGAAGATGTCGTTCAAAGGTTTCGGGCTCAAAATAAGCCCCGCTCTGCCACGGCCATCTTTATGGGCCAATCAAATATTTGCGAACAATTTTTTAAAGGGTCACACAAGAAACATTATGGTAAAGTTACATTGTAATTAGCCCAGTTGTTCAGGAGGAGATATCGTTTAAATATGTCAAAGTGAAAAAATGCCACGCCCTGCCACGCCCATATTTATCGCCCAATCAGAATTCAGCGAAATATTTCCAAAGAGGGTCACACAAGGAACATTCTGGCAAATATTCATTGAAATCGGCCCAGTGGTTCAGGAGGAGAAGAAGTTTTTCTAAATGGTTGACGACGGACGAGGCACGACGGACGATGCACGACGGACGAGGCACGACGGACTCAGGGTGATCCTAATAGCTCCCCTTGAGCACGTTGTACTCAGGTGAGCTAAAAATAACTCTTCACTGTAATACTATGTAATTAGTCTTAAAAATATATTCAGTTTAAGCCCTATATAACATAAAATATTTATGCATTATGCATTAGGAAGCTATATTTTTCCTCAAATTTTACTGAAAATGGCTTAAAGGCTCAACAATAGAAAATAATTTATTTTTATTTTTCTAAAACCACTACTATTCTTGGTTTTAAAATTATCATAAGACATTAATTTCTTGGTTAAAAAAGAATTTTGAAAAGTTGACCACACATATTCCAAATAAATTGACTTTTATTAAGAAAACCTCTCATTTTATCTGTGATTCTAAAAAATGCTTTTGAGAACATAAAAATCTAAGGAAACAAAAAGGAAAAAAGCCATGTGCTGAAAATATTGAATGGGTTTCATTGATTGAAGTAATTAATTTTAAATAAAAGTATTGTCTGTTAGTTACCTTAATACATGTATACTAAAAAGGTAATTAGTCAAAGAAAAAAAAGTTTATAATTCGGACATAACCATGTCACTTGAGCGTTTTTGTGTACCTTACATTGAAAGCTGACTTTGACATATAAAATCTGGATACAAACAAAAAGGATTTATCTAACGGAGTAAAAGACAAGTAATTCTCATGCCAAATATACAATATTGGGAAAAAAAAACAAAAAAAAAAAATTGGTGTAGACTAAGATCAGGCTACACATATGCGCAAGCTGTTTTTGTCTATACCTTCTGCCAAAGAAGGTAAATCTTCGGTTCAGCATGAAAAGCTAGATGTCTGTAAGAAAAGGATTTTCATAAACTTAAGTAGAGCCAAAATCAAAGTTAGGGTAGATTTTGTTAAAACAGAAAAGTAGCATATTTTTTGTAGTTTCAAGAAAACATCGGTACAGTTAGTAATATCATGAAATTGGCAATTATTCCGATTTCCACTCATTTAAAAACTTACTGAAAACATTAAAAAACGCTTCAAAATCAATAAAAAATAAAAGCAACAACTACATTCGAAATGAATATAACTAGAGAAAAATCGAAATTTCTCTGACATAATTGATATTATAGTCGTCTGATTGGTCCTGGAAGAGCCAGAAATCCATTTAAAGAACTGGTATGCATCTTTTCATTAAAGGGAGGTAATTAACATCGTTAATTTTGTTCATCCTTAATTTCACTCAAAACCCACTAAACGTACACGTTTAATTTCACTTCAAAATTATTCAAGAATCATTCACCTTGTCAATATCACAATGTTGTTAACTGTAACCAATACCTATACATAATCTCCTGAGTATTTTTAGCTCGTCTGACATGGCAAAAATAATTGATTATAACTGAGGTTCATTTCAGTCGAGCCGTCGTCATAGCGCAGTATATAGCGCGTCGGACTGTCAATCTAGCCCGGGAATTGAATCCACGTGATCGAACTTCAATTTCTTTGAGGTCCGGTGCTCTACCGAAAGAGTCCATTTATAGCCAAACATTGCGTACAGTAAACTACATCGTGATATTGATACCCATCTCGATCAAAATCATTTAAAATCACTCAGAAATGCTCAGAAATTGTTCAAAGGCGCTTCTAATACATTGATTTTTTAATTGGAGGTAATATATTATCGCTAATTTTGTCCAATTGGGCGAAATCATTGATATAATGTTACTTCCACTGAATTTCATTCAAAACTCGCCCCGCCCACCTATTCAATATCGTTCCTATTTAATTCCAAAAGCATTCACCTTGTCAATTTCACTGTGTTGTTGACTGTATTTGGCTCATATAAGACAATAATTCTTAATCGCATATTTAGGGAAAAAACGTCGTTTCATGATTGTATATATACAGTCGTTATATCTTTTGTGCAATTCCAATCTATCAAAATTAATATCATTTGTGCTTTTTTGTTACATGTAATTTCAAAATTTGTGTTTTTATCTCCAATTTCCATTAAACTGCGTGTGAAGTTGGCGACAAAAACCTCGTAATCGCAGCTTACATTAAGTAGTAGTCACGTACTTTTCTTATCCCAGCGAAGAGAGTTGTGGCTAACCCCCCCCCACCCACCCCCGGCAAAAAGAAGTTAATGAACAGGCATAAGTTGTTAAAAAATGTGTCTGAAGCTAACCATCCATGGAATCTGCGTTTAGAATGCCAAAATGTTCCCGGGTGTTTTGAAATTGTAACACGCTCTGTACGTGAGTAAACTGTAACACTTCTTAATCATGTGTGACAGGGGAAATTATCCCGTTCTTCGTTGTTCTTATTTTTGTACGAGTTACTTCCCTTGACGTAAAATAATCCTAACAACAGAATCAATTTGTGGCTTGCAATGATCATCTTGATTTGAAATGGGTATTACGCCACTTTTAACCTTATTTCAATTGAATTGTAGAGACGAGTTCGCCTACCTATAATTTCGTGGTGTTTCTCACGCAAAGACAACCACAATATTTCACCCGAGTCACCCATCCCACTAAAGTGATCTAATGGACACATGAAACTAAAAAATCCTATAACCTCGAAGCGATACTTATACGGTTAAATCGCGCAACTATAAATGGCGTTGATTTGTATCCAAATTTTCGTACAGTTAAACACATCGTGAACTAGACACTCATTCCGATCAGAATCATTTTAAATCATTCACTCAGCGCTCCAGTCATTCATTCATTCGTTAATTCACTCAATAATTCATTCATCCATCCATCTATTCATTCATTCGTTCATTCATTCATTCATTCATTCATTCATTTATTCCAAACACTCACTCGGATCGTTCAAAAGACGCTCCGAAATCATAAGAAAACATTGCGAAATCGTTCAAAATGATCAACATTTAATTCAAATCATTCAAATTATTCTATAATTGTATTAGCTTGTGTTGATTTTAGAATGTCTGATTGGTCCACGAATACACACAAAAAGAAAAGTACGCATATCTTATTAAAGGGGAGGGAGGTTAATAAATAAAGCTAATTTTATTCATCCTGAACAAAAGAAGCAATATTGGCTTACTTTCCTTTGATTTCACTTAAAACTCGCTCCACAAACACATTCAATTTCATTAAAAAATCATTTATCGTGTCAATTTCGTGATGTTTCTAGCTGTAAGAATAACTTGAATCAAGCTGTACCTACGACATCTAAGTCGACCATCGAAGATAAGTTTTTTGGTCGGATAGAGAAGAATATTTGACCACAACTATCTTGTGACGTACGTCCGATACTTGAACGGACAGGTACTTGTTTACGTCGTACGAGAGAAAAAGGACAATTAACATCTCGTAATATTTCGACAAGTTCAGCAAATTAAGGTAGTAGACCCATTATAGTTTTGCAAACTTTTCAGGAGTAATGAACTTTAACAGTGTTAACCGAGGTTTCCTAATGATTTTCATTACGAAACCTAGATTAACATTGTGAAAGAACATATGATCTAAAATGTTGCCGAACTATTACGGTTCCACTACCTTAAGCGAATTTAGCAATTTTGAGGCTATGAGCTAAGCAAAAATATTCCATCTTGTAGCTTGGCCTTACGTGGAAAACCCTAATTCCTTCGATATAGTTCACTATTTCTCATTTGCATACAGTTTAAGATTTTCGTCGTGTTATCATCGCATTAAATTTTATATATTACTTTCAAATATTTGGTAGCGATAATAACATCTTAGCGAAAATAAAGACAGTAAAGTATTGATAGTCGTTAACTTTAACTTATTTTAAGATGTTGTTCAGTTAGTTACATCGTGAAATTGACATTCATCTCGATCAGACCATTCCTAATACTCTCTCGGCGCTCCATTCAATCATTCCAAACACTCACTCAAACCATTCAAAAACGCTCCAAACTCACTGAAAAATATATAACAACAACTTCATTCAAAGTGATTTTAAGTACAAAGAATCGCGATTTGACTTTCATAATTAAAATTAAAAGCGTTTATTGGTTCTTGGAGAAATAGGAAGCAATTTATAAAATATGTATGCATATTTGATTAGAGGGAGGTAATGAATAACGCTAATTCTGTTCACCCTGAACAGAATTTGCTATATTTGAAATACCTTGCATTGAATTCACTCGCTTCAGACACTCATTTAATTTCATTCCAAAACCATTCAAAAAATCATTCAGCTTATACAATGTCTTGGTCGTTTTCCGCTATGATTGGTTATTCGTAGCTGGGGTCTACGAGAGCTGAGTTTTTGAACAAACATGTTTTTAGATAACGGGACCCATAACATACGTCATTTGGAAAAAAAAAAATAAGTGCACTTTTCTACGGATTGCGCAATCACTGGCGAATATGACGTGCATCTTGTTTAACATTTCATGTTCTAAATTCTCTGTCCAAAAATAATTTCTTTGCATTTTACCGTGAAAAGTTGTAAGATTTGAAGGTGCACGGTAAGTTAGCGCTGGTTATTTAAGTTTAATTGTTAAAAATGTAAGGTTTGCGATGACGTAATTCTAATACGTTTCGTGAATCCAATACTCTTCTTGAATACGATTCGAGCTTCTAATTTTAAATTCGGTGTTTCAACTCACATGCGTTGTTTATGCTTAATCAATCTTATAGCATGATATGTAACTCTATGATATAAACACGTGCGTGATGTTGCTTGTAATTTAAGATTTAAAGAATTAGATCCCTAATAGTTCCGCAACGTTTCGATAGTCATGAACTTTGACAGTGTTAACCGATGATTCCGAATTATTTCATTAGAAAACCTTGGTTAGCGTTGTGAAAAATCGTGAGTTCCAAAATGCTGCGGAACTATTACGAGTCTACTACCTTAAGTGACGTGCGGACATTTTGTAAAATGGCTTAACATTTTCTAGAACAAGAATTTTCGCTTGAAGAAAAACATATTTTGGGGGATATATACTTGTATGAGAGATTGCATTGAGGCGCCCGGATAGCTCGGTCGGTAGACAACTTGTCCTGTCAGCGAGAGGTCCCGGGCTCGAGCCCCTGACGGGCTGCAAAGGTTTTCTCTCATTTATGATATATACCGCAAGCATACTCAAGACTTTGATCAGACAGTTTGTATTCATCGCATGATCTTTGTCTTTATCTAGCGTAATTGTAAATTTAGTTGAAATGACACTAACATACCAGTGATATTTTTTGTCATATATGTGTAGAAAAAAAACGCAGAAACTAGATATTAACCTTTTAATTGTAATTAATGTTTTGATTGACGGCGAAACGTCATAACCAACGTGATAATTGCGGGGTATTTTTAACTTATATAACATATTTGATGCAAAAATTCTGCTATCTAGCCTTTATTTACATGAACTTTACATTATGTTACCGACCAATTAATGCAAGTTCAATAAACTCAATAATTCGACCTGCCCTGCGTCCAGAATGGCTAATGGTTCAAACTCCTTTCCAATTATACCCCGCTTTGCACGTGCACTTGCGTGCAAAGCGGGGTATAATTGGGAAACTGTTGACACTGTTTTGTCATCCTGAACGCAGGGAAGGTTAAACTAATAACTCGAATAGGGTATTGTGACTTGTGATTACAGTGCATTTGTATACAATCGACGAGTCAAATAGCGAATTCTACTTATATTTCGGAAAGCGTACAACGTCTTCGCTTTGTATTGTTTGATTTTTTATATTTGTTTAACGTCGTATTGATGACTCATAGAGTTAAGAATATCACGAAACTGACAAAATAAACAATTTTTTGAAACCAATTTCGGAATGAAATTTTATCGAGTTGAAAAATCAGCTTTAATTGAAATTAAAGGAGAGGGTAGCATAATATTGACAATTTCGTTTAGCGATATTATTTTAGCTTCCTTTGATAAAATATGCGTATTGATCAATAAATAAATTCGTGAATCTTCATGATTAAGTGTTTTTAAACCAATGAAGGCCAATAATGTTTTAGAATGATCGATCTCTTTGTGAAGCGCTTTGAACGATTTTGGAGCGTTTTGAACGATTGGAGTGAGTGATAAATGTAATGTTAATGGGAGGGGGCGATTTGAAAGTTTTGGATCGGACTTGGCTTGAATTCTACAATTCTATTAATTGCACAAAACACTTAACAAATTCTTGGTAACGAAACAACAGAGCCATTGTCATGGCTGTGGTTATGTTATGGGTATACACGTTTTTCCTATGGCAAAGGGATGTTAATGTATTTCCGTTTATCGATCGTCTTTACCGTAGCACATGCCCATATGAGCGACGCCCCAAGAAGACGGTTAGTTATTACGGGGGATAGTGCAAGGATACATGACGAAACTACTGCTGAGATCCACCATAGTTCTTTAACGTGCTCTGTGTAAAGCACCGTCTCACGAGATGTCTCGTCCAAAATACAATAAGTTTGTAAGTTTGCCAGCCCGGGAATCGAGCCTACGCGGTCGAACTTCAATGGTTTTTAAGTCCGGTGCTCTACCAACTGAGCTAATCGGGCTGACTGGGCAAAGGGATAAACAATCGAAGCGCTAAAAGCACTAAGGCATGCACTCTATTTTTTTTAAATCTTTTAAACAAGGCTTTTTTAGGCGACTCGGAGGTAAACCTAAAAGGAATCCTTAGTCATATTCTGATCTCACTTCTAAGGAAAAATGTCGAATGGTATGCTCACTATATAGCACTGAGTCCGCTATGTCTGGGGGCGTCGCTCATATGGGCATGTGCTACAGTAGCGACGATAAACAAACGGACATACACACACTCAGCGAGAGATTGCCCAGGTAGCTTAATCATTAACGCATTGGGCTGCCAATTCTGGAATCACAGTGTTCGAGTCCCTGCTCGGCTGTATTTAAAATAATCGTTTTAAATAAAACAATCTTCTAAAAGAGGACCACATGAGCAATTATTTGGGTAGAAATGTTTAGAAAGAAAGACGAACAACTCTGGATTCAGACAATCGGAATGGGAGGGAAGGTTGAAGTTGAAGCTCTCGATTGATTCGCGAAGAAACAAAAATGTCTTTATAGAATAGTAGTTTTGTTTTATCAAAAGATTGGGGCAATAAGATATTGTTGATTGCGTCCGTCTTGAACGAAAATAGCGACATCATATTATCTCCGATTATTTACACTTGCTCATCCCATTTAGTCAATTTTATTCCGAAACCCTTAATAATATTCACATTTTAAATTTCACGATGTTTTATATTTAGCTCCTTGTCAGCCTGTGTGCAGTTAACAACATCGTGAAGTTGACATTCATCTCTATCAAAATCATTCCCAATCACTCGCTCAGCGCTCCATTCATTCATTCCAAACACTCACACAAACCATTGAAAAACGCTACAAGCTCACTGAAAAGGGTAGTGTCAAAAACGTCATTCAAAATAAACAAATCTAGAAAAAAAATCGCGAATTCTTTGTTGACGTATTTGTAAGCGTTTAATAGGTATTTGAAGAAATAGGAAGTTATTCATAGAACCTGTATGCACATTCTATTAAAGCCGGTAATAAATATCGCTATTTGTTCATCTTGAACAAAATTAGCGATATTGGATTACCTCCCGTAAATTTCACACAAAATTCGTTCGACACACTCATTCAGTTTCATTCCCAAATCATTCCAAAACCATTCATCTTGTGAATTTCACGATGTTCTTAACTTTACTCTACCCAGACTTCTAAAGTCAATATTTTCCGCTTTTGCTGTATACTTATTTTAAACAAAACTCTTCACATTCTACGTGATGTTGATAGCGCGTCGGACTTTCATTCAAAAGGTTTCGGGTTTGAACCATATAACGGTATACAGTAAGAAACATCGTGAAATTGACAAGTTGAATGTATTTGGATTTTTGAATGATTTTGAATGGATGTGTGGAGCCAGTTTTGAACGAAATTTAGGGGGGGGGGTAATTCAATGTCGCGTACTTTATTGTTTTATTGAAATGTTTATCTGTTCAAGTGATTTCGAAGCGTTTTGAACATCTTTGAAGCGTTTTTTTTTTCATGTTTTGGAGTGAGTGTTTGGAATGCATTATTGAAGCGCCGTGACGGTCATTTTGAACGGTTTTGATCACAATGTGGTCAGCTTGAGAACGTGACATTTCGTCGAACGACACTTCGTCAAATGCGACACTTCGTCGAAAGTTTTTCGTAAAATAACAATTTCGCCGAAACGACATAAAGAATATCATTTTTTTTTTATTTCTCTTACCTATTTAATAAACTAATTAGAGTATTAATCTTCGTCTTGAATTTTCATATTTTGTATCGAAATAAATAGAATCAATTGTATTTGATGGTAAAACATCGTAACTACAACTTTATAAAAGCTGTATTTACGAAGTTTTAACAATACACAACGATACCTATCTTTTCTTTTCGTTGTCTTGAAGGAGAGCAATATTATGTTTTCAGCGTATAACCCGAGAGCGAAAGGCTGCTTTATTCCCCCTTCCATATGGAATGTCTACGATCGGGCAATGAGTGACGATTAGCGGACAAACAACTCCTTACAAGGATGGTATCGTCGATTTAATACTAAAATAGCCAGACACGAGCCAAATATCTACGAATACTCACTCATTTACTCACCTCGTTTTTCTCTTCAATTTGAGGGATTACCTCAAAGTCAATGTCCTCATTGAATAAAGAAGGGTCAATCCCTACTAGTTCTCCAAATTCGTCAGCGCTCATCTCTTTAACAGTCGGGGATTCTTCCCAGATTAAATTAAAATTTGCGTTTTCATTCATTGTTTGTTTGTAAACATTGGCCAGGAGGAGGAGGAGCTATGACGTAAATATTGCAGACGACCTAATTCACGTGTTATTTCCACATTTAATACAATTCGGGATAAAATAAAGATTTAAGTGATAAAACGATAACATATAGGCTTTTCATGTCTTTTTTTTATTTCTAAATTGTTCTCGATCGGGTCGAAAGCGATATCCTAGTATCTTAATTTGAGCCAATCGTTGACGATGTTTATAGGTCAAAAGTAGTTCCGGTCAATATGCAAATGAGAAAGGTCAGATAGCAGGTAACCGTATAAAGCTAAGTTTATACGGCACCCCTTTATACGGTCAATATTTCAGTATGTGACAGGATAAAATCAATTTATCTTTCATTTTGTGAACAAAAGAAGCCGTATTTTCACTTGTCTCTTCGCCACTCGTAAATATATAACTTTTGTGTCTCACTCAATGAAAGATTTATCGATCTTACACAAAAAACGGTTAAGTATTTCTTTAAATGAAAAAGGAGACAAAGCCTGATAATATTTTGACAAAATACCTTTAGCGCGTCATTTTGCACGTGATAACTCATAATGACGTCATTTATTGGGTATCACTTAATTACCTTTAATAGGGTAAAATGAGCGAAAGCATAGCATCATCTTTCGGTCATTAATAGTCATAGTTCATTTCTGACAATGTACGCGATATAACCTAAGCCAAGCGTCAGAATATGAACTTTAACTGTTTTACCGATCGACTAAATTTTTCACCAAATAACCTTTGCTCCAGTGACTTGTGCGTCAAACAGTGATGTCAGTCAAATTTGTTGCGTTATACATTCTTCAGTTAAATCACCGTTAACAAAAAGGAGAGGAGCGAATACAATCATTATTGAGCTTTCATTTATATTTTGTCATTTTTGCGAGACGGCTTCAATGGATTAATTACCCTTATGTCGTGTTTGACGATTGATACCTCGTGAATAAAGCTGTGATTATGTAATTTACATTCTAATCAGCCATCTATTTGTAGACGATATGTTTACTGATTCGGCGCTGAGTTGCGGATTTGAATAATTTCACATTTACTCCCCACGTTCATCATTGTGTTATCGCACAATAATTCCATTTCATATAATATCTGTTTGTCTTGAACACACTATCTGTATGTTTGAACACACTTTCTGTTTTTCTTGAACACACTAACTTTGATAGTTTATTTTTAATCCTCGAGAAGATAAATTCGGAAAGAGATGTCTTGTATAAAAGTCTTTAAAAGATGACGTACATCGAAATCCCTTTGCGCCTTTATTATAGCAACATTTCTCTTTCGATCCACATAGTCGTGTATACAAAATGTTACCTTTTCTAAAAGGACACTTACGAAGTGGAAGACACGAATATTCCTTTTTACCACGGCTTTCGCATGTCTCAAAGAGAGTCCAAATAATCAAACTTGTACAAAATAACAACACTGTCACTTTCATTCTGGTAATATCTGTTGTCTGAAAATTAAGAAAAGTCAAATAAATGTTTAAATGAGAGTAAGAGAAAAGGGGACCATATACTAGGTAAAACAGTTTGACCCTAATCAGGCAGCGCAGGGTTTATTTTCTATTCCTATACCCGCCAATCTAATTCTTTTGGAAAGTTGACCTTTCTTTGGCCTCTTCTAAGGCCAATCTCTTTTTCAAATATGTGACCCGTCACGCGAAAAGGGACTATCTGGTTAGTATGTAAAGTATCGACCCTAGGTAGACTGCTCGGATTGCGCAGACTGATTATGGTCGAAATTTATCGTAATATGCTTATTTTCTAAATCTAGAATAATCAATCTACCACCCAGTTAAAGAGTTTTTAAAATGTGACCTCTGGTTGACCTATACTAAAGCCAATCCCCCTTTCAAATGTTTATTTTACGGAGTTCGCAGATGGTCCCTTATCGCCTGACGGGTCACATATTGTTTTGCAGAATTTGCCAGATGACAATTATTCGCTTGGCGGGTTACACATCTATATCGTATATTTGCGTACATAAATGTAATAGCAAACTTATCATCTAGTATTGATAAACCACCATTGACTTTTTGTTGTAAAAAGTTTATATGAATACATGTGGTTTGATAGGCAATGTTGCTTTTATTTCCTGAAATAACCATATATACGGGTCCACTACTTTAAAAGTTAGCTTGTAATCGTCATTGGGGAAATACAATTTTTGATGTTTTACCGTCAAAATGAATCGCAACGGTTACAGTAAAGAACATCGTGAAATTGACAAGATGTTTGATTGTGGAATGATTTTGGAATGAAATTGAATGAGTGCGTGGAGCGCGTTTTTAGTGAAGAAGAACGCAATTAGCGATATTTGTTACCCCCCTTTAACAAAATATACGTGCTTTTCTGTTTGTGTGTTTTCGAGGATCATTCAGTCAGTTTAAAATCCACACCAGCCAATAAAATCGTAGAATAATTTCGTCGATTTGAATTAAATGTTGATAATCTTAAACGAATTTCTATTGATGTTTTCTAATGATTTCGGAGCGTTTAATTGAATGAATGTTTGGAATGAATGAATGGAGCTCTGTGAGGACGCTTTAGAATGATTTTGATCGGAATTAGTGTCAATTTCACGTTCTTTTACTGTATCTGTCTTGCTATTTTTTCAATTGAGATGATCGTGAAATTGAACTGGAATGATTTTAAAGCAATCTAATGAGCGTTATTACATATAGTGATTTTTGAATTATATGAACGATTTTGAAAGAAATTATTGACGGATGTGTATGTCTTCACGGAATAATCACAAACTTCCAAACTTCTGATAGAATTACAATGAAATCGTTGTGTGATTTGGGGCACTTTTGATTGATTTCTGAGTGGTATTAATCGGTTTCGGATCCCTTTGATTCATTTGGATTGATTTCAGTGAGTGTTTGGAAAACGAAGAATGCAACGCTTAGTGACTGGTTTAAAATGATTTCACGATGTTCCAACTGAAATTCTATTTCATTTATCTATGATTCACCTCTGCTTCATCTCAGTGCCCCGTCATATGAACATCTGATAATTGCGAAAAAGTGAAGACATTTCTCCGAATTCTTCTAGTGGAATGAGTATCAATTATACGAGGTTATACGTTCCGATATGATATTAATCATAAATCAATCTTAAAGACTGGCACTCTGGCTTATTATCTAGTACATTCATCTTATCCTGCCGAAACTTTGAAGCTAGAAGATATTCAATTCAACTGATACATTTTTTCTAAGTCGTCAGACATCTACCATAGAAAATGTGAATAAAGTCTCAAAACTTTTTGATAGCCCCTCGTATTTTCTTAAAAGTTGAAAACGAATGCAAATATCCAATGAATTCATACGCGAGATAATTGAATATACACAAATGTATGAGACATGTGGATGGTCGCTTAAGAGTAACACTTTCAACTTACCAAATATTAAATCGTAAATACAGTAAAATACATCGTGGAATTATTATGTTGGATGGTTTCGGGATTATTTCGGAATGATGCTAAATTAGTGAATTGATTGAGCTTTGAATGAAATTCAAGGGGCATAATTCAAAAACGGTGAATGATTTTTTTAATGTTGTCCGAATGAAATTGACTGAGTGTGTGGAGTCAGTTTTGATCGATTTTCAAAAAGTTGGTAATTCGAAACCCTCTCCAAGCGTTTTTGAGTGTTTCGAGAGAGTGTTTGGAATGAATGATTGTAGCGCTGAGCGAGTGATCTTGAGGGATTTTGATAGATATAAGTGTCAATTTCACAATGTGATTCCTATATAAATCAAAGACATTTATGAATCAATCAACTATACCTCAATTTACTGAACTTGCCATCTGAAACAGATAAACACTCAACAGAGTCTCGTTTTGATCTGTTTACATAATACTCGTTCAATAAATTTGGTATTTTATGAACACTCATCCAATATCCTATAAAAATATCTTACCTTTTTCTTTACGTAAAAATGAATATAGGTTCCCGTCAAGTTCCCAACATTTAAAATGTTCTAAATTCTTCACTCGTAAATTTAGTGAAAACAACTTTTAAAACCCATTCCTCGATAAAACATGCATTGTTGCATTCTCAAACGCGGTGCAATACATTATCTTTATATAAAGTAAACTAGTAAATTATTCATAAAATAAATAGAAATGCATTTAGCTTGAAAAGGTTATTTATGAATCAACATGCGTATCATTGCTTAGCAAAATTTGAAATAGTTCATGCATAGTATGTTACCTAAGCAATATAATGTGTTTAAAAAGTTAAAGTCGACTTTTGGAAAGGGTCTCTGGTAATATTTACATAAATTTGAGTAAAAGAAATATGATACGTCTATACAGAGGCTAAGATTCACAGTTAAGAACATTGTGAAATTTACAAAATGAATGATTTTGCGATGAAATTGAATGAGTGCGTGGAGCGAGTTTTGAGTGAAATTAAAGGGAGATAATCCATCATCGCTAATTTTGTTCAAGGTAAACAAAATAAGCGATACTTATTACCTCCCTTTAATAAAAAAATACATACATGTTCTATACATAGCTGTCTGTGTCTTCAAGAACCAACCTTGCGTCTAGAAAATTCAACTATGTAAGTGAAATCGTGCACTCTAACTACTGAATTCTATATTCAATGTAGTTGCTAATTTTACCATTTTTGGGGATTTAAAAAAAATTAAAATAGCTTGAGTGAGTGTTTGGAATGAATGAATAAATCAATGAATAGAGGGCTGAGTGAGCGATTTTGAGTGGTTTTGTTCGAGATGAATGTCAAATTCGCGATTAAAGTAACTGTTATCTGGGGAATCTGTTATTAGAAAAAGTTATTACCTCCATCGGAGGTCATACAGAGGTTGCATTCTAAAATGCTTTCCTAGGAAATTAGACTGATCAATCAAGGTTCCGCAAATCAGGCAACTTCGAAAAGTTTCGAACCAAGTCAGTCTGCACAGCTCGCACATTCTAGGGTCGTCGCAAAAAAAAAATAAATAATAATTTCCAAGATTTCCCTATTTGTCTTGATAGTCAAACCGTTTATAGAGTTCATTACATCGTGTAATTGACACTCATTTCGATCAAAACTATTTAAAATTATTCGCTCGGCGCTCCAACCATTCATTTTCAAACACTCACTCCAATTTTTCAAAAATGCTCCGAAATAGTTCTTAACCGCTACGAAATTGGGGTGGGGGTGGGGGGTGGCGGGTAGCGGTTTGGGGGAGGTTGAGCGTCTTATTTTACCACGAGGACAAATATCAAGAAAAAATCGTAGATTTATTTAACGGGAGATGAAAATCGCTCATTTCATGGAAAACAACATTTCAAGATAGTTATATCTTGATAGCACTTACTTATGGTTTTGATATCAAAAAAGTAATAAAATAAATAAAAGAAAAATAAATCATATCTTTGTTTGTTTGATAAATAGGGGTTTTATAGTCCCTTAACAGTATTTCAGCCCCATCAGGTTTTTTCTTCCTCATAACTCGAGCCTTTATGAGCATCATCCTTAGATTACCCACATCCTTTTCAGATAAATGTCGGAAGATATAAAATGTCACGACTGAGGATTCCTCCTTCTCCCCCCCCCCCTCTCCACCCACACATACACATTTGATTGTGATATAGGAGCTTCCCTCTTGGTCAATGCTAAAATTGCAAGGGCCTTCGTAAAAATGTTTAGCACAAAAACACTTCATTTATAATATGTGTAAAATAACGTATAAAAATGATTGGTTTTACGGGTACGAGACTCTGACACTCAGCAATAAAATTCAGTGGCGGAAAAAGAAAAGGCATTTGATATAATAATATTCGGATAAATTTACGTATTTCTTCAGCTTCGTGAGCGTTGTTTTATCCGAAATTTACCGTATCGATGGGAGGTGAAGGTAGTAAAATCAGATTTAAACAGTCTCATATATTGAATAAAGAGTAATCCATATATAGGTAGATTTTGCGCGGTGAGCCGTGAAATCAAATGTTTACTGTTAGAATTTAGAAGATAATACTTGATAGTTTTATGGAGGTATGAAACTAAAAAACCTTATCACTGTGATAAGGTTTTAAGTTTCATACCTCAATGAAATCAACAAATCTTACCATTTTGGGGGATTTAAAAAAATTTAAAATAGCTTGAGTGAGTGTTTGGAATAAATGAATGAATCAATGAATAGAGGGCTGAGTGAGCGATTTTGATTGGTTTTGTTCGAGATGAATGTCAAATTCACGATTAAAGTAACTGTTATCTGGGGAATTCGTTATTAGAAAAAGTTATTACCTCCATCGGAGGTCATTCAGAGGTTGCATTCTAAAATGCTTTCGTAGGAAATAAGACTGATCAATCAAGGTTCCGCAAATCAGGCAACTTCGAAAAGTTTCGCACCAAGTCAGTCTGCACAGCTCGCACATTCCAGGGTCGTCGCAGAAAAAACAAAAAAAAAAAACAAAACATTTCCAAGACTTCCCTATTTTGCCTTGATAGTCAAGCCGTTTATAGAGTTCATTACATCGTGTAATTGACACTCATTTCGATCAAAACTATTTAAAATTATTCGCTCGGCGCTCCAACCATTCATTTTCAAACACTCACTCCAATTTTTCAAAAATGCTCCGAAATAGTTCTTAACCGCTATGAAATTGGGGTGGGGGTTGGGGGTGGCGGGTAGCGGTTGGGGGAGGTTGGGCGTCTTATTTTACCACGAGGACAAATAGTAAGAAAAAATCGTAGATTTATTTAACGGGAGATGAAAATCGCTCATTTCATGGAAAACAACATTTCAAGATAGTTGTATCTTGATAGCACTTACTTATGGTTTCGATATAAAAAAAGTAATAAAATAAATAAAAAAGAATAAATCATATCTTTGTTTGTTTGATAAATAGGGGTTTTATAGTCCCTTAAAAGTATTTCGGCTCCATCAGGTTTTTCTTCCTCATAACTGGAGCCTTTATGAGCATCATCCTTAGATTACCCACATCCTTTTCAGATAAATGTCGAAAGATATAAAATGTCACGACTGAGGATTCCGCCCCCCCCCCCCCCCCCCCCTCTCCACCCACACATACACATTTGATTGTGATATAGGAGCTTCCCTCTTGGTTAATGCTAAAATTGCAAGGGCCTTCGTAAAAATGTTTAGGACAAAAACACTTCATTTATAATATGTGTAAAATAACGTATAAAAATGATTGGTGTTACGGGTACGAGACTTTGACACTCAGCAATAAAATACAGTGGCGGAAAAAGAAAAGGCATTTGATATAATGATATTCGGATAAATTGACGTATTTCTTCAGCTTCGTGAGCGTTGTTTTATCCGAAATTTACCGTATCGATGGAAGGTGACGTTAATGAAATCACATTTAAACAATCTCATATATTGAATAAAGAGTAATCCATATATAGGTAGATTTTGCGCGGTGAGCCGTGAAATCAAATGTTTACTGTTAGAATTTAGAAGATAATACTTGATGATTTCATGGAGGTACATTGTATGATACTAAAAACCTAATCACTGTAAAAAGGTTTTAAGTTTCATACCTCAATGAAATCAACAAATCTTAATCTCTAAAATGAAATAAATAGTAAAAATATGTAATAAATGTAATTAAAATACTGCACGTACACCCTGTTTTTCTTCATCATCTGAACGGATTATAGATTATAATGGTTATATTAAGTTGTAATATAATGATGGATCAAGGATTTCTGTCAAGGGGGTTCGAACTTGAATACAAATTTCGACAAAGTTCCGACAAAAACGGATGACAGCGTATAATGGTTATATCAAGTTTTATTACAATGGCACTTCCAGGATTTCTGTCAAGCGGGTTCGAACTTGAATACAAATTCTGACAATGTTTAACAGGCCGCAGATTTTCCGAGACTGCGACTCAAAGATTAGCAAAAGAGATTCTTTAAACTCTTTGGGACATTGTATTTCAGGCCCGTACGGGTACCTGTTGTTGTTATTGCAGAAAGAAACCAGCCCTGCGTTCAGACTGAAAAGATGTTGCAAACTGTTTTCAAATTATATTCCGCTTTGCACGCAAAGCGGGGTATAGCTTGAACCGTTTCTGACCGAAAAAAAGCAACAACAAAGGGATCTGTTCGGGCCAGGAAACAGTTACAATTTCTTTTCTAAAGATAACCCCAAAAGTTACATATCTATTCAATATGGAATGTTTCAATATTTACACAAAACACGAAGATAGCTTAAAGGAGATAATGTCCATTAACAGCAGAATCTGCGAAACCCAAAGCAATGACCCATATGAGTCTAACTAGTGATTTCTTTGGGACCCAATTAAGATCGATTAAGCGGATTCGATTTAATTTCCTTATGTCAATGAAAAAATAGTCCTCAGAAGAGGTTCGTTCGAACCCCTTCGGACTCGCTCTAGATACGCCACTTTACATAGTATCTAATTAAAACTTGGAAGGCAATATAACATCGGTAGTTTTGTTCAAGACGAATGAAATCAGCGATGAATATTACCTCCCTCAAATGAAATATGAAAGTTGTTCTATAAATAGCTATCTTTTTCTTCACGAACCAAGCAGTCTCTCCCAAATACAACTAACCCTTTGCTGTTTAATCCCTGATTTTTACGTGCCTGTGGTTTTATGATTGAGAAAACATTGTGAAAAAAGAAGAAATTGCTTCTGACAAGCAATTTCTTCTTTTCCACACCATTTTCTACCCTACTGGATGGTTATTTTTCAAATTGAATCCACTTTAAATTTTCGTCTGCAAAACCCTCGAATTTGGACAGGTCCAAAAATTGTAAAACTGGAAAGGGTTAAGTCAGTGAAATCGTTGTTTTTTCTAGCGATTTTCATTTTGAAATGTAGTTGTTCGTCTAGACTTTTTAGTGATATTGGAGCGTTTTTGGATGATTTGAGTTAGTGTTTGGAATACACTGGGGACACTTTAATAAGCTGTAGTTACGATGCTTTAATCATCTGCAAACTTTTTTTCTACAAATGAAATCATTGTATATAACGCATGCGCGTATTGTGCGTAATGGTAATTACGCTATTAGTACATGTTCATTCAAGTTGTCGAGTGATCAAAATCATTGTTAATAAAGTCAAAATGATTTTAAATTGGGATATTTTAATCCTCTTACTGAAATATGTTAATGAGAACACACTTGTGTGAAATTTCAAGGAACATCCCTTTATTATGAATTGAACCCACACGGAAAAATATTAAAAGTTTATTTCGATAAAACACAAGTACAAATAAAATCTTCTCAGGCGAAGTTGGAATGCATTATTATAAAAGTCGAGTTCTGCGAAACCGTTTCTGGACAATTAGTGATTGTTACCCTCTTTGCACTTTAGTATACATGCAAAGCGGGACAAGATTTATCAAACATTTCGCGAGCATTTTTATGTAGACTGGCTCCCGTCCCATTTATCTGAAGTATTTTGAAATGAGCAAAATTCAACAAGAGAATTAATAATCTCTCATCACCTTATATTCTTCGACTTGCCGATCAGTGTCACTTTTTGAATATATGGGAGGTAATTGGACAGGATGAAATGGTAAGACAAGAGTAGTGTAGCTTGTTTATTTTAAGTCAATTCGAACTGACAGCCTGGATGCCAGGGTAGTTTTTATCCTGCAAGAGCGCAAAGCTGCCCTGCGTCCAGGATGACAAAACGGAGAAAGCAGTTCGCCAATTATACCCCAATTATATAAGTGCACGTGCAAAGCGGGTAATAATTGTAAAACTGTTTGCATCGTTTTGTCATCCTGAACGCAGGGTGGATTTCCATCCCGAGCTCTTTCTCCAACAGGTTATCTGCCCTGCGTTCAGGATGTAAAAACGTTTAGCGAAAGTTTTGAGATGATACCTCGCTTGGCACGTGCATCTACGAGCAAGGTGGGGTATCATTTTGAAAACGTTTCGCTAACGTTTTCATCCTGAACGTAGGGCTGGTGACCACCTGGTTATGATCGTTAAAATAGCCTACGTATTAAGGTAGTGAACCTGTATTTGTTCCGCAACGTCTCGGAAGTTTATGCAATGAACTTTAACAGTGTAAACCGAGGGATGCAGAAAAGTTTGCTAACGTTTTGGTATTGAAACATGTTACATAACGCGGGAAACATTTCCAAAAACGTGTCTCAAATATTATTGTCTTGTAAAACAACGTGGCTTTTCTTAAAGAATAAATCTGACTCTTTGAATTCATGGTGTTTTATTGTAACAAATTAATGTAATTCGTTTTTTTCTTTTCACTCAATCAAAGGAGTTTTGGAACACACACTCATCACACTAATAAATGAATCCGATTCGCGGTCTCATAAAATGTGATCAGCTTTTGTGTTTCATAAGTCAAATAATGAAAAAAAGGAAACACATCCCATTTTCATCATCTACTAACTATTTATCTCATAATTGCTTATTTAATCTTTACGCTAAAAACCTTATCAAAAGCAAAGGCGTAACTCCCATTACGCAATTTACGCAAGTGCGTAAAAGAAAGAATCATCTGTTGAAAAATATCTTTGATGAATGATCATTACATCGAGATTGCAGCTTTTTCAAGCTGTAGTTGCGATGTTTTGATTATTCACCAACGCTCAAATTATAGAAAAGGGGGGCGGATGGAGGGCATTCATCTTTTTTTTACAGTTCACAAATCGCCTTTATCTTACATATTCTTTGGTTGTCGCCTTCCGAGTGCGTTTAAATTTCAAAGTCCTAGATACGCCTATGAGAGTCTTATTCGCACAATAACAGAGAACATTCGAATAAATAGCAGCTAGAGGCTAGGAAAGATGTGATGGTAGTACTGTAGAGAGAAATACCATGAGTCTAGTGTTAAAGGTTCAGCCGCGATATAACTGAAAGATAGTTGAATGAGGCTTAAAACTCCATAAAAACAAACTCATGTGAAATTCCCACTCATTTCGATCAGAACCATTCTAAATCGCTCCATTCATTCATTCATTCATTCATTCATTCATTCATTCATTCATTCATTCATTCATTCATTCATTCATTCATGCATTCTAAACACTATTTTAAACCATTCAAATACCGCTCCAAAATCACTTCAAATATGAGATCAACAACTGCATTCCTAATAAAAATCGCTAGTAAAAAATCAACGATTTTACTTACGTAAATGAATATGGAAGCGTCTGATTGGTACGTGAAACAAAGATAGCTATCTATAGAACTTGTTTGAATAGTTATTAAATAGGTGTAATATTCATCGCTAATTTAGTTAGTGTTGTATTACCTAGCCTTAATTTTATTCAATACACGTTCCTCCCACTCATTCAATCTCATTCCGAAATCATTCCTAAGTCATTCACATTGTCAATTTCACGATGTTGTTAACTGTAGTTATTTTGTGAAAATACTGGAATCAGACTGGTTGACGTATAATAAGAATTGACATTTGTATAATGTTGACCAGTCAAGCAAAAAGGGACCATCCGGGAATTCTGTAAAATAAATATTTGAAAACGAGATTGATTCTGTTACAGGTCAACCAGAGATCAAATTGCAAAAATTCTTTCACGGAAAGGTAGATTGATCATTCTAGATTCAGAAAATAAGCAAAGTTAGAAAAGTTTCGATCCTTGTCAGACTACGCAGTTCGCGCAGTCTGACTATGGTCGACATTTTTCGCACTACTTAGATGGTCCCTTTTCGCGTATAATAAAATATAAAGTAATGTTGTTTGTGTCTGGACTTCAAAAACATTTAAGTTCGACCGCGTGGGTTCGATTCCCGGGCTGGCACACTAACAAAAACTAATCGTCTTTTTGATGGGACGTTACATCCAGGTCCCGTGAGCCGGTGCTTTACACCGAACACGGTGAAGAACCATAGCGGATCTCAGCAGTAGTTTCGTCATGTATCCTTGCAATATCCCCCGCAACAACTAACCGTCTTCTGGGGGCTAATATGGGCATGTGCTACGGTAGCGACGATAAATAAACGGATAAAGACAATAAAAGATTCGTGTATTCTCACTGGCTTTAAAACTGTTTTTATTTAAGATATAAGAGTGTATTTGTTGATTTCATTGAGGTATGAAACCCCAAATCTAATCACCGGGTTTGAATGAATACGCCTAACGGATTCATACAGGAGTGTGATTAGGTTTTAGATCTATTCCTACATGTAATCAACAAATATTCTCTTCATATCATAAAACTTTTAATATCTTGAAGCAAAAATGTAATAAAATTCATCAATAATGAAAGCAATTTCTAACGGGACTACTTTTTGGAAGCTAACAAAATAGCTGCATTTATCAAAATTGTTTTGAATGAGAAATAAAACCAAATTTTCAGCCAATCAGAATGTAGGAATAAAGGTAAAATCATCTGAAATTTAACTATTTCTCAATAAAAATAATTATAGTGCACAGCTATATTGTAAGCTTCCACACAAAGTAGTTCTTTAAAAAAATATGTTTAATTTTTGGAGGAAATTACAGTTTGCTTCATAAGATTAACTTATAAGATATGAAGAGTATATTCCATGATTTCATGGAGGTATGAAATTTAAAAACCTGATCACATTTTTGTATAAATCCGCTTCACGTATTCATACAGTGTAATTAGGTTTGTAGTCCCATATCCCCATCAAATCAACACATTTTTATCTTCGTCTCTGAAATAATTTCAACAGGGTTTAAGAGTTAAAATCGAGGTTTACGAAAGTTTCTTTTTTTTGAGTGAAAAGTTGACTAATTGCTCAATGGAATTTAAGATACTAGAATTTTAACGTTTTTAAAAATGTGTTTTAAAAAATTGCATTCGGACCCGTTTTGTACTTAAAAATGTTAAGGGAACAGATGTTTCGTGTAGAAGAACAAAGTGGAATTACTGATGTGCATAGACCTTAACCCATATCTTGTTTGTTTGTTTGTTAAACACCTGTACATGCCGGTTTTCAGAGAATTCAGTCAGTTGGGCTCAACCCCTTCTCAAAATGATTGAGTCGAAAGCAGTCAGTGTCAATGTTTCGGGTCCGATTTCCGACGGCGGCACTCGTCTTTTCCGACTTTTTGTCTTCAACTTATGGGTTGATAATCAGTACTGGTGCGAGAAATACCAGCCCTGTGTTCAGTGTGTAAAATCGTTTTGCGAACGTTTTGAGATGATACCCCGCTTTGCACGTGTACATGCAAAGCGGGGTATCATTTCGAAACGTTTCGCTAAAGTTTTCATCCTGAACGCAGGGCAGTATACCATTATTATGTGCTCCAACCGCCGCGATATAAGTAAACGATTATTAAACTGACGTAAACCCCAATTCAAACAAACAATGTACGTGACATGCAAAATTACAAATCATTGAATTACATAACCACTGGCTCAACTTTAATATGGGCCCTTATGGGTTGCATTGGAAATTGATTGTTATACGAGTTGTTTTATTACATTACAATCTATTCTGATAAAATGAAGGAAAACAAAGTAAAAAAGAGAATCCCCTACATATTTCATGGTTGAAGACGAACTTCCTAGACATTAAGATCTGTCACAGGTTAACAAAAAGAACGCAAACGCATAAACCAGCATAAAGAAAAAAAAGAAGAAGAAAAAAGTAATGAAACAATTTTATAAAAACGAAACTATTGTCCATAAAAACAAACATCGGGCATTACATTCCTTATATGGTATGCAGTTAGATACATCGTGAAATTGACAAGTTGAATGTTTTTGGAATCAATTTTGAATTATTTTGAATGGATGTGTGGAGCGAGTTTTGAATTAGATTTGAGGGAGGTAATTCAATATCTAGAATGTCGTCCAACTAAGACGAAACTAGCAATATATTTATTACCCCCATTTAGAAAAAGTCTACGTAAATTCCAATTTGTGTGACTTCAGGAACCTATCTGACGCTTCAAAATCCACACCAGCTTAAATAATCTGACAGTAGTTTAACAAATTCTAATTATATATTGATAGTTTGTATCGATTTTGAACTGATCTAACGAGTTTGGAGCATTTTAGAGGGATTTGGGTGAATGCTTGGAATGAATGAAGGAAGGAGACGCCGAGTGAGTGATTTAGAATGGTTTAGATCAAGATGAATGTCAATTTCACGATGTTACTAACTGTACATGTACAATGTAACCATCCACAAATTACACGATAGGGGGAGGAAATGTTGAGTTAAGTTTTTCTCAGACAACTTTCTTTGGTTTGCACGGGAATCGAAGCCGGTACCCACCAATCCGTGCCCTGCAACTACAGTAACTAACATAGTGACATTCATCTCCATCAAAACCATTCTCTTTAGCTTTTCTGTCATTTTATTCTGGACACCGTCATTAAAAGTGTTTGTGTTTTCGTTTTATATTATTTGTACTTTGATGGGTAAACTTTTGTCTGAAAAAAAAAAAAAAATAAAATGTAGAAAAATGTTGACTTTGAAAACTCTTTTTATTGGATAAAAAAGTATTTACAGCAAAAACGGAGCAACCATTCAGATTCAACGTTGATCTGAGTCTGTAATCGAATTTATCAAGCGAGCTTATCCATGATGACGTCATTTGAAAAGTTATTTTAGTTATTCGTGATAAAACGATATCTCTGATGACTATTCATTATAGAGGAGAGGGAAACATTAATTAAGGCATAAATGTTTAACGTGCGTGATTTTGAGTAGTTCGTGATTAAATCAAAGCGCTAAAAGGTAGCTTTCTTTATTTTGAATGTAGGTGTTGGCCATAGTTTTTTCATGAATTTTGGAGCGCTTTTAAATGTTTTGAGTGAGTGTTTTGAATGAATAAATGGAGCGTTGAGCGAGCGATTTAGAATTGTTTTACACGTCATAATTAACTGTAATAGGGGTTTCAGCGAGAGATTGCCGAGTCCAGCTTACTCAATCGATAATGCATGGGGCTGACAATCCGGGGATCGTGAGTTCGAATCTCGGCTCGGCTGTGTATGAGATGGTTATATGATAAAGCAATATTCTTAAAGAGGACCACATGAGCAATTTTTCGGATAGAAATATTTAAAAAGAAAAACGAACAACTATCGATTCAGATAATCGGATTTGGCGGAATGGTTACAGTTGGAGCGCTCGATTGGTTCGTGAGGATACACAAATGTCTTTTGTAGAATAGTATTATTAAAAGGTGAGGGCATAATTATATCGTTGATTTCGTTCCTCTAGAACACATGTTCACCATCAAAAGTGCTACCTTCACTATCAAGAGGGATAACTCTAGATGCATTTTGTGCAAATTATGCCCCCCTTTTTCGACTTTTCTTTCACCATTCAGCACAGCCGAGCGTAAGAACCCGTGCTCTTGTTAGTTTCACGATGTTTAAACCATGGCCCTTTGTTAGCCTACGTACAGGTAACAACATCGTGAAATTGTGACAATCATCTCGATTAAAACCATTCATAATTACTCGCTCAGCGCTCATTCATTCATTCCAAACACTCACTCAAACCATTCAAAAACGATACAAACTCACTGAAAAAGATAGGGTCATCAACATAATTTAAAATCATTACTTTGACGTGAATTTGTAAGCGTTTAAAATGTTCTAAAGAAATAAGGAGCTATGCATAAAACCTTTATGCATATTCTATTAAAGGGGGGGGTGGGTTAATAAATATAAAGGTGAACAAAATTAGCGATATTGAATTACTTCCCTTAAATTTAACTCAAAACTCGTTCCGCACACTCATTCAGTTTCATTTCTAAATCATGTCGAAATTACCAATCTTGTTAATTTCACGATGTTCTTAACTGTACTACCCAGACTTCCAGGGTCTGTATTTTCCGTTTTTGTTGTATATTTTTTTAGCATGACTGTTCACGTTCTAAATGGCGTATATAGCGCGTTGGACAGACAATCAAAAGGTTCCAGGTTCGATTCCCGACGGTGGCACTCATCCTTACCGACTATTTGTCTCTCACCAATGGGTTGATTATCGTAGACCTAAGTGATACAGAAACTGGAGGCTAGAAAAGTATGTAATGGTTGTCCTGGTGTGAGAAATACCAGCCATACGTTTAGGGTGTAAAATCGTTTTGCGAACTTTTAGAGATGACACCCCGCTTTGCACGTGCACATACATGTAAAGCAAGGTATCATTCCGAAAACGTTTCGCTAACGTTTTTATCCTGAACGCAGGGAAGTATTCCATTATTATGTGCTCCAGCCGCCGCGATATAAGTAAAAGATTGTTAAAACCGACGTAAATTCCCACTCAAACAAACAATTAACGTGACATGTAAAATGACATATCATTAAATTGCATAAGCACTTCAAAATAAAGGACTGGTTCAACGTAAATTTGGACCCTTCCAGGTTGCATTGAAAATTTATTGTTATACGAGCTGTTTCATTAAATTACTATTTATTCTGATAAAGTGAAGGAAAACCAATTAAATTTTTTTTAATTCCCTTCATATTTCATGGTTGACGACGGATTTATGAGAAATTAAGACCGATCAAAGGTTTTACAAAAAGAACGCAAAAGCATAAACAAACTTACAAAAAAAATTAATAATAATATAAAAAAGACAAAAAAGTCATGAAACATTTTTAGAAAGATACTAAAGCCAAAAAAACAAACACGGACGTTTATTCCCTTATAACGGTATGTAGTAATAAGTTTAGGTTTTTACATCGTAAAATTGACAGGTTGAATGATTTTGAATTTAATTTTGAATGATTTTTAATATACGTGTGGGGCGAGTTTTGAATGAAATTTAAAGGAGCATTATATTTATTACCTACCTTTTGAAAAAATTGGGTGTCTCATTCTGACGCCTTTTAAAAATCTACACCAGCCCAAACAAGCATGAAACAGTTTTACAAGTTCTAATAAAATCTTGATCGCTTTGGTCGATTTCGAATTGTTTTAGAGATTTTGGAGCGTTTTTGAGTGATTAGAGTGAAAGCTGTGAGAGCTGTTTTGAAAATACACCTATATAGGTTTTTTTTTTTTTTTCAAAACTGAGCTCTGACGTAGGCGCTGCGTCCATTACCATAAGTAAATCGGGTATAATAAAAAAAGCAATTAGTAGGATTTCAACCTGATCCCTTTAATGAAATAATGAAAGTACACCCTACGTTTTAAACAAGTAAAAGCATTGGTTTAAAAGGTAAAACTTAAACTTTCTTAATGCGTTATTTTAAACCGTTTTATCTATTTTGAACAATTGGCACGAGAATCTAACAGTAAATGTTGATTTCACGGCTCACCGCGCAAAATCCACCTATACATGTACAATGTAATCATCAAAACATTACTCGATAGGAGAAGGAAACGTTGAGTAAACTTAACCTCAGACAACGTTGTTCGATTTTGAACGGGAATCGTAGCCGGTACCCACCAATCCATGCCCTGCAACTACAGTTAGTTATATGGTGACATTCATCTCAATCAAAACCTTTCTAAATCGCTCACACAGCTCTTCATTCATTCATTCATTCGATTTAAAAAATGATCCAAAATGAGGAAAAGATAAGATCAAATACTACAATTATAATAAGTTTATCGAGTAAAACATCGCTATTTCGCTGAAATAATTGAAATTGACTGCGTCTTATTGGCTCTTGGAGAAATAGATTTAATTCATGAGAAGAAAAATAAAGATCTCATTACTGGTGTTCGAGCAAAGACTAAACCGGAAAGACCGGACAGGAATGATGTAAATATATTTTCGTAAATATGCGGGAAAGGGGATCGTATCTTGAGTATCATTCCGATCAATACCATTCTTAGTCATCACTAAGCGCTTCATTCGTTCATTCATTCATTCACGCATCCACTAACTCATTCATTCATTCATTCATTCGTGAACTGATTTATTAGCAAGGTGGAATGAACTTAAATGATTCGGAAAACATAAAGAAAAATTCTAATCTTTTTTCAGTCTGCGCAAATCGATTCTTCTCGCACTTCGTTGATGGCAAAGTTAAAACTCGTCTCGATCAAAACCATTCGAAATCACTCGCTCAACCATTCAATAATTTAATCCACATACTCACCCCTATCTCTCAAAAACGCTCCGAAATCGTTCAAAACATTCAACATTTCATATAAATTTATCAAAACCTGCTCGACACACATGTTAGTGCCAAAATCCTTCAACTTCTCAAGTACTCGATATTACGGCGTATAATCCCATTTGAAATAAAATTCTAAAATAGGACGTGAATACGAATATTTCTTAAATGGGGACAATACACTATCGCTAATCAATCGCTAATTTCGTTCAATTGTGATGAAATTATCGAATATTTTTATCTCCTTTGAATACCACCCAACATACTTATTCAGTTTCATTTTGATGCATTTAAATGTCCAGCATGTTATTCCAAAATATGATGAAATAAAATATATATTAACATCTCCTACTAATGGTAAAAAATAGACATGTTAGGATTAAGCGAAACATATTTAAACGAATCAATTGTTGATTTAAATCTTGATATTTCAGGATATTCATATTTCAGAAAAGATAGAAAGCATAAAAAGGGTGGAGGCTTATTAGTCTATTTTGCAAAACATCTTAATGTTAAGCGCCATCAGAAATTTGAATCCGACCAAATTGAATCAATTTGGCTCGAAGTTTCTCAAAAGAATACAAAATCATTTTTCATTAGCTTTGTATACCGACCCCCTAACTCTAAACAAGATTGGATCACAAGTTTTGGGGCTCAGCTCCAGAATATGGAATCTTTACACGCAGAAATACACATTCTTGGTGATTTTAATTTTAAATTCATTCCCGAGAAAAATACATTTGAATGTAAAGCATGGTCAAAATTTATCATGAAGACAGGTTTTCGACAGTTTGTTTGTCAACCTACTAGGGTATCGAAGAAATCATCATCAATTATAGATCATTTTTACTCAAATCGGGAAGACAGAATATGTGAAATATTGATTCCGACTCTATCGCTGAGTGACCATTTTCCTGTGTGCGTGACAAGGAAAATTAGCAATAGATATGTTGAAAACAAATCAGTTTCAACTTTAAAATACAGGAGTTTTAGAAAATTTCAATTAATTGAATTTCAGAGAGACTTAAGCCTATCACCACTTCAATTAATAGAAACAGAGATTAATCCGGATAAGGCCTTAGAAATGTTTCACAAGATTCTAAATGATGTTTTGTCGAGACATGCACCAATAAAATATAAAAGAATAAAAAGTGAATGCCTTCCTAAATGGTTTAATGCTGATATCCGGAACGCTATGCATGAACGTGATCGATTCCACAAATTAAAAGACTGGGAAAACTACAAACGAATGAGAAATAAGACCTCACATCTCATACGTAAAAGTAAGAAAAATTATTATAATAATGCTATTGAAAAGGGTACAAACTCAAAAGAATTATGGCGGAATTTTCGAAAAATACAAAATAATGATAATAATACTTTTGAAAAATCACACATTCCCTCTACTTTAATTTACAATGGATTTGAGGTTCGGGACACTCATTCAATTTTAAATTGCCTTAATGACCATTTCATAAACATAGCGAAAATCGTCAAGAAGGTAAGGTTTAACGAAAGTTCGTTTTCTTACATACATTCATGTCTACAAAGTAAACTTGAAATTCAAGTGTTTGATGTGAAATTCATAACCCCCTTTGAGGTTAGCAAAATAATCGAGAAATTGGATACCTGTAAAGCTACTGGCATGGATGACATCGGTGCAAATGTCCTAAAACAATGTGGAGACCAAATTGTTTTGCCAATTACAGCAATAATCAATAACAGTATTGCTCAAGGTATTTTCCCTATAGCTTTAAAACAGGCCTGTGTGCTCCCCTTACATAAAGGATCGTCGAAAGATGACCCCAATAACTATCGTCCAATTTCTGTTCTACCAACTTTATCCAAAGTCTTCGAACGTCATTTAGCAAACCAACTGAACTCTTTTCTTTCCAAAAATAATGTATTAGAAGCTCTACAATCTGGTTTCAGGGAAAAACATTCATGCCAAACTGCGCTTACCCGACTAATAGATGAATGGCTTAATGACATTGATTCAGGAAAAATAATCGGTTCTGTGTTTGTAGACCTCAAGAAAGCATTTGATTTGGTCGATCACGAAATTCTTTTGCACAAATTAAAACTATATAATTTTTCTAAGAAGTCATTGTCACTTTTTACTTCTTCTAAACGAAAGAACCCAATGTATTAAACATAAAATCATGTTTTCTTCTCCTCAAAGATTAACTAGTGGTGTTCCGCAGGGATCAATTTTGGGCCCCATTCTATTCTTAATTTATATAAATGATCTAAGTCTATACATTAAGAACTCAAACTTGGATCTTTATGCTGATGATTCAACACTTTACACGTCTGGAACTGACTTATTAGACATGCAACGAAATCTTCAGTTAAGTTTAGATTGTATTCTCGATTGGTGCACAAAAAATAACATGCTAGTGAATCCTAGTAAGACCAAGTGTATGCTCATTGGGCCAAAAACTAAAACTACATCTTCTAAGCTTGATCTGCGTATAAACAATATCCCAATAGAAAACGTCGAGTCACAAAAGATTTTAGGTTTGATTGTTGACGAACACTTAACATGGGCTGAACATATAGATAAAACATGCTTGAAAATAAACGGTAAAATAGCCTTGCTGAAACGAATATATTTATACCTTACTTTTGAAACAACTTTTTTATAGTTCATATATACTTCCCTGGAGGCTAGAAAAGTATGTAAGAGTAGTACTGGTGTGAGAAATACCAGCCATACGTTTAGGGTGTAAAATCGATTTGCGAACTTTTAGAGATGACACCCCGCTTTGCGCGTACACATACATGCAAAGCGAGGTATTATTCCGAAAACGTTTCGCTAACGTTTTCTCTTGATCGCAGGGAAGTATTCCATTATTATGTGCTCCAGCCGCCGTGATATAAGTAAAAGATGGTTAAAACTGACGTGAAATCCCCTTCAAACAAACACTGTACGTGAATTGTAAAATTACATATCATTAAATTGCATAAGCACTTCAAAATTCAGGACTGGTTCAACTTAAATATGGCCCCTTCCAGGTTGCATTGAACATTTATTGTTATACGAGCTGTTTTATAAATTACTATTAATTCTGATAATGTGAAGGAAAACCAAGAATAAAAAATAATTCCCTTCATATTTCATGGTTGACGACGGATTTATGAGAAATTAAGACCGATCAAAGGTTTTACGAAAAGAACGCAAAAGCATAATCCAACTTACCATAAATAAAAAAGACAAAAAAGTCATGAAACATTTTTGGAAAAGATACTATAGTCCAAAAAAACAAACAAAAAAAAAAAACAAACAAGGACTTTAATTCCCTTAGAACGGTATGTATAAAGAAGCATCGTAAAATTGACAGGTTGAAAGAATTTGAATTTAATTTTTAATGATTTTGAATGCGTTTTTTTGAATGATTAAAGTGAAAGCTTTGGTGGAATGAATGAATGAATAATTGAAGTAATAAATGAACAAATGAAGCACTGAGTGAGTGATTTAGAATGCGTTTAATTGAGGTTAATGTCAGTTTCATGATGTAATTAGCTACATGTACAATTTAACAATCAAAACATTACTCGATAGGGGAAGGAAACGTTGAGTAAACTTTATCCACACCCCAAGAACTGTTACAACAGACATATACCTCTGCATGAAAACATGTTAAGGATTCGCAATGAAAACAGTCACAATTTCTGTACTCAAGGAAAACAAAAACGCTACGCCTTTCAAAATAATATCTTTTATCCATCGAATTTAAAATAGACAAGTGTAGCTTTGAAAGTCTGATACTCCGCATAATCATTTATTTTCATATCTTACCATGCAAATAACTAGAACTTTGAAGATTAAAGGGAAATTAGAAGTAATGTGTGTCATTTTCCAAAGTAAAGGCATTATAAGCTTTTAGAATGCGTTTCATATTGGAAATTCATGCAATCTCAAACAATAATTCCAATTGAATAATTGGTAATATTTTCCTCCCTTTTATCACAACTGAAAATAAAAAAATCGAAAAAATATAATCAAATACATGTTACGGTGCATGACAGAGAGTGTTACAGTATAGTAACTACATCACTTATATAGGTTACAGATTATTAGCGAAAACATTTGGTATGTTTTATGTATTTGAGTGGGATTTATTAGCTATTCTAGCTATGATTTTCTGTCTGTCCGTATGTATATCCGTCCGCCCGTCTGTTAACATACACTTATTTTCCCAAGAGTCCACAATCTGATTTACTTCAAACTTTCACATAATGATACCAACTTCAGAAAGAAACAACAAGGAAAATTTGATTCAATATACTCGTTGTAGCATTCGAGTCAGGGCGGTGAAGTATTAATGCAAAAAGCCCTATGATAATTGGTGAAATTATCCCAACCCTTGAACTCAAATTTAAGAACTGGTTCGATATCTAGCACAAGAAGCTCAAGAACTAGTTCTAGAACTGGTTCAAGAGCTAGTTCGACTGTTCTTGAATTGCCAATTCACGTTCTAGAACCAGTTCTTGAACTTTTCGCAGGGAAGGAGGCGTTAGAGCGTCCCATGCTCTTGATTTCGAAAAGCTTAAAAAGTAAAAACTATAATCAACTAGTAATTCGGCGGGTCTTTCCTCTCAGAAAATATTATAGATCAGAGCATGGCTAGCTGTTTTTTGTACAAATCTCGGAGATAGTTCAGAAGGTTTGATTGACTTTTTATATAGACAGAATAAAGGTTCTTTTCTCGTATTTACTTCAATGCAAATTAGTGCGCATTTTCAATCAAAATGCGAAACAGGACCTTTCTGTGCTTAGCTTTATATTTTTGAATAAATTCACTTCAGGGTTATATTTTCCTTAGAATTTCAAAAGCAACTTAACCCTTCCCTGTTTAACAAAATTTTGGACCTCTCCAAATTCCAAGGTTTTGCAGATGAAAATTTAAAGTGGATTTAATTTGAAAAATAACCATTCAGTAGGGTAGAAAATAGTGTGCAAAAAGAAGAAATTGCTTGTCAGAAGCAATTTCTTCTTTTTTCACAATGTTTTCTCAATCATTAAATTACAGGCACGTAAAAAGCAGGGATTAAACAGCAAAGGGTTAAACAACGCACTTGGCTGATGGTACCCATTTGTAAACAGGCCTAGGTATAAAATAGGCACCACGACCCTTTTATTACATTTTTTAAAAACAGCAAAAGTAGATTTATTTTAACAAAAGTTTCATATTGGAAAGTTTCATATTGGAGAAATGCTGAGCGAACAATTGTAACACCGTCATTTGTAGAAGAGATTTTAACCGATGATTTTGAGAATGTTCAATTCATTTCGATTTTGGGATTTTAAGCTTACTCGTTCTTGACAAGATACCTTTCATTTAAAGCAGGTGCATGTTTTACGATGTTGATTAGACTACCGTGTATAGGCATTCGTATAATTAACATTTGCGAGTGCTTTCTTATCCTGAAAGTAAGACAGATATAATTGATAAGAAGGAAGGCATACTTTTTTTTTATAAATTAAAAAAAGATCAGAGTGTTATCTTTAGATGTATCGCATTTAATGAAGTTTTTGGACTTTTCTTACCGTCTACCTCGTATTTCGCAGAAAAGACCTAGACATAAGATAATTCGGATTTCGCTGCGCTTTCTTTTTGTGTTTTTGGAAAACCCTGGCGCCAAGAAAACTGGTTTCTTTGTATGCAAAATCAATGACAGAGGTTGTAACACTGTAGAGAAGATACTGTAACATACCAAAAGAATTAAGCAGAGTTCGTAACATACGCATAAAATTGAAATAATGCATATAAGTTTCGAAACAGAAGACATTCCTTTTGGATAACAGGTATAATAGAGAAGACCGAGGGGTTTTAACGCCAAACAGATAAAATGTTTCAGTATTTCTTCTTTCTCTTCTCAAATTCTGAAAAGAAGTAGACGAAACACTGTTTTTCGATCAAATTTACATCAAAACTCTTTTTTACCGAAATATCAGTATCAAAAATATTTCGATCAGGATTATTTATTATCTAAGGAATGGAATAGGAATATATATAAAGTTTAACCTGTCTTCTGGATGTACAAATAATGTCGAAACCGACATGTATTCAAACAAATAAGCAGACGCCTTTACAATTTTCATTGCGAATCCTTAACATGTATTCATGCAGAGGTATTTGTCCGTTGTAACAGTTCTTAGGGAGTGTTATCTCTGACAACATTCTTCGATTTGGAACGGGAATCGTAGCCGGTAACCATCAATCCATGCCCTGCAACTACAGTTAGTAACATGGTGACATTCATCTCAATCAAAATTTTTCTAAATCGTTCACTTAGCACTCGAATCATTCATTCATTTATTCATTCCAATCACGCACTTGAACGATTTAAAAAATGATCCGAAATGACTAAAAGATAAGATCAATTACTACATTACTACATTAGAAAAAGTTTATCGGGTAGAACATCGCGATTTCGCTGAAATAATTGAAATTTACTGCGTCTCATTGGCTCTTGGAAAAATAGATTTAATTCATGAGAAGAACAATAACAAGAGGACCAAGATGGTCCTAGATCGCTCCCCTGAGTCTCTTTGACCGAAATCTCATCAATCAAATAGGCAGATGTCATGAAGGAGATAATTTCTACAAAAAACCAAGTTTCATGAAGTTTAGACCAAATTTGTAGCCTCTAGAGTTACATCAAGAAAATTATCATAAAGACTCCTTTTTCTGTGATATAGCATGGATCTTTCCCATTATCAATAGGGTTCATCCTTATAATCTGACCAATATTCTGACCAAGTTTCATAAAGATTGGGCCATATTTGTGGCCTCTAGCAAGTAAACAATAAAATTGTCTTTAAGGCCCCTTTTCCCGTGATATTGCATGGATCCTTCCCATTTTCAATAGGTTTTATCCTTGTGACCTGGCCAAAATTATGACCAAGTTTCATGATGATTGGGCCATATTTGTGGCTTCTAGACAATTTAAAAGAAAATTGTCATTAAGGCCCCTTTTCCCTTGATATAGTATGGATCCTTTCCATTTTTGACAAGGACCATCCTCCTGACTTGCAAAACATTCTGACCAAATTTCATAAAGATTGGGCCTTATTTGTGGCCTCTACAGTGTAAACAAGAAAATTGTCATTAAGGCCCCTTTTCCCGTGTGTGGCACGGATCCTTCCCATTTTAAATAGGGTTCATCCTTGTGACCTGCCCAACATTCTGACTAAGTTTCATGAAGATTGGGCCATATTTGTGGTCTCTAGAGTGTAAACAAGAAAATTGTCAATAAGGCTCCTTTTCCCGTGATATGGCACAGATCCTTCCCATTTTCGATAGGGTTCATCCTTGTGACCTGCCCAACATTCTGACTAAGTTTCATGAAGATTGGGCCATATTTGTGGTCTCTAGAGTGTAAACAAGAAAATTGTCAATAAGGCTCCTTTTCCCGTGATATGGAACAGATCCTTCCCATTTTCGATAGGGTTCATCCTTGTGACCTGGCCAACATTCTGACCAAGTTTCATAAAGATTGGGCCATATTTGTGGTCTCTAGAGTGTAAACAAGAAAATTGTCAATGAGGCTCCTTTTCCCGTGATATGGCATGGATCCTTCCCGTTTTAGATAGGGTTCACCCTTGTGACCTGGCCAACATTCTGACCAAGTTTCATGAAGATTGGGACATATTTGTGGTCTCTAGAGTGTAAACAAGAAAATTGGTCATAAGGCCCCTTTTCCCGTGATTTGGCATGGATCCTTCCCATTTTCAATAGGGTTCATCCTTGCAACCTGACCAACATTCTGACCAAGTTTCATGAAGATTGGGCCATATTTGTGGCCTCTAGAGTGTAAACACTAAAATTGTTGACGCATGACGACGCACGACGGACGACGAACGACGCACGACGCACACCGCACGACGGACATTCAATGATCACAAAAGCTCACCTTGAGCACGATGTGCTCAGGTGAGCTAAAAATCTCATTACTGGTGTTCGGGCAAAGACTAAACCGGGAAGACCGGACTGGAATGAGGTAAATATATTTTCGTAAATATGCGGGAAAGGGGATCGTATCTTGAGTCTCATTCCGATCAATACCATTCTTAGTCAAAACTAAGCGCTTCATTCGTTCATTCATTCATTAATTCATTAATTCATTCATGTACTCAAAAACTCTCACCAAAAACACTGACAAATCGTTAAAAACCAAAAGAATAACTAATCCACCAGTTCATTCCATGATTATTTTTACCCTTTTATGGATTTGAAAGCGTCTTGTTGGCCCATCAGGACACACACTTTTATTTAAATAAAAATACTTTTGTTTTTATAAAAGGAAAGTAATAAAATCTCGTTAATTTCAGTTAAAGAAATTAGTGATTTTTAGTTGCCTCCAATTAATTTCACTCAAACTCACTTACCACACATACTCAATTTTTATCTGAAAGCATGTTTCCTCCCCCCCCTCTCTCTCTCTCCCTCTCTCTCTCTCTCTCGCTTTCTCTCTCTTTCTTTCCCTGTCTTTCTCCCTCTCACTCTTTTCTCTGTCTGTCTCTCTATTTCAGCCTTCTCTCTTTGTCACTCTCTTTTCTGTCCCTGTATCTCTCTCTCTCTCTCTCTCTCTCTCTCTCCCTCTCTCTCTCTATATATATATCTATCTTCGAAACAGATGTCATGCGAGATAAGTAAAACTTATTGTTTGTTCTTTATGTTTTCCAAACAAATTCTCTGTCTCTGTCTCAGTCTGTCTGTCTGTCTGTCTCTCTTTATAGATAGATGGATCGATGGGTGGATGGCTAGCTAGATAGATTGCTAGATAGAAAGCTAGCTAGAAAGCTAGCTAGCTAGATAGCTAGCTAGCTAGCTAGCTATCTATCTATCTATCTATCTATCTATCTATCTATCTATCTATCTATCTATCTATCTATCTATCTATCTATCTATATCTATCTATCTATCTATCTATCTATCTATATATCTATCTATCTATCTATCTATCTATCTATCTATCTATCTATCTATCTATCTATCTATCTATCTATCTATCTATCTATCTATCTATCTAGATAGACAGACAGACAGACAGACAGACAGACAGACAGACAGACAGACAGACAGACAGACAGACAGACAGACAGACAGACAGACAGACAGACAGACAGACAGACAGACAGACAGACAGACAGACAGACAGACAGACAGACAGGGTTAGGGACCTTAGGCGATGCCTAGAGTCACTCTAGGCATCGCCTAAAGTGACTCTAGGCGATGCCTAGAGTAAACGTATTTCCCCGATACCTTTAAAATACACCCTTTGCCTTTTATGGAAATGACTTTAACTTATTTTATACCTACAAATCTATGAAATTTACGGTAGTTCAAACTGTTTTTGCATCTGTCCGTCTGCGTCTGTCCATCCAAAATCGTTGGTCTGACCGTCTGTCTGACTGACGGATCCAGAAAAAATTTCAAGTTTTTTTAATAGTTCAAACGCTTATTTTATACGGTCGGTTGGCAACTAAAACAGATTCATTACAGTTTTGAAATGATGTTTTTCCGATGTTTTTGATACACCACACAAATATTCATATCGTCGGTAGACGAAAAAAAAAGGTCATAACCACAGTCGAATAAGCAGTCGTTTGGAACGACTGGTTGCCAGTTACTGTTGTCAATGATTGTTTTACAACCAATTATTTTTCCTGACTGTCTGCAATTCTCCTCAAATATCTAAATATTAAATAACAACTATTTTGTTTTGAAAATCATTTGCTTTGCCTTTTAAATCGAATTCAATCTAACATAGATACACCTCGATTTCAAAAATTAATGCGATGCTTAGAGTAGATTGAAAAATCAGACAGTTCAATTCATTGTTTTAACCTGATTTTACAATAACGAGCTGTGAATCATGTAAATGCTAACCCTGCTCCGATACAGGGAAATCATTCTAAATGGATCTAAATTAGATATATATGTTTTGTTTTCTGTTGGTTTGATATTTTTACGGAATTAAAAGTAGAACCCTGCCTTCGCGACAGAAGTTTAGGCGATGCCTAGAGTATTTACGAAGCAGACGGACTGATAGACTATTTCAATCTGACCCTGATCGAATACAGAGAAAAACATTTTGAACGAATCTAAGTAAAATGTGAACGTATTGTTTATTAGTTGCTCTTATATTTTTATGGAATTTGAAATAGCATCCTGCGTTCGTGAGAGAAGTTTAGGCGATGCCTAGAGTGTACTCCGAGCAGTCGAATTAATAGACTATTTCTATCTGACCCTGCACAAATACAGTCAAAAACAATGAAATGTATCTTTATAACATATAAATGTATTGTTAATCAGTTGCCTTGATAATTTAACATAATTTAATGTAGCACCCTGCATTCATGACAGAAGTTTAGGCGATGCCTAGAGTAATTACGGACTGATAGACTTTTTTCATCACATCCCTCTCGAATACAGAGAAAATCGCCCATTTGAATCTAAAAAAGATATGAATATCTTGTTTATCAGGAGCTTTGGTATTTTTACGGAATTTGATATAGCGCCCTGCAATCATGACAAGAGTTTAGGCGATGCCAAGAGTATTTACGAAGCAGACGGATTGAAAGTCTTTTTTCATCTAGCCCTGCTCGAATACAAAGAAAATCACTCCTATGAATATAAATAAGATATAAATATTTTGTTTTTCAGTTGCTTTGATATTTTTACAGAATTTGATATAGCACCCCGCCTTCATGACAGAAGTTTAGGCGATGCCTAGAATATATTCGGAGCAGTCGAATTGATAGACTTTTTTCCATCAGACCCTGCTCGAATACAGAGAAAAACATTTCAATGAATCCAAATAAGATATGAATGTATTGTTTATCAGTTACCTTGATAATTTTACAAAATTTAATGTAGCACCCCGCCTTCATGACAGAAGCTTAGGCGATGCCTAGAGTAATTACAAAGCAGACTGACTGATATACTTTGTTCAACTGACCTTTCTCGAATACTGAGAAAATCACTCAAATAAATCCAAATAAGATATACATGTAAATGTATTGTTTATCAGCTGATTTGATATTTTTACGAGATGCAATGTAGCACCCTGCCAGAAGTTTAGGCGATGCCTTGAGTAATTACGAAGCAGACGGATGGATAGACTTTTTCATCTAAATTCGATTAATATGAATTATTAGTTTTATTATTAGTTATTATAAGTTGCCCATATCATTAGTTGCCTATATTATTTTACATAAATCAATGTAGCAGCATGCCGTCATGACAGAAATTAAGGCGATGCTACGATGAGTATTTACGAAGAAGATAGATCGTTACCCTATTTTTATCTAATCTTTATATCATTCGATTCATTTATCGATATATTTTGTAAATTCAAGTGTCTCAATGTTATACCTGTAGAAATCGATAAATAACTTGCGAATTCAGGCCTTTTTATTTGCTTATTTTAGCTTATGATTTTTATTTTTTATTTTTTATACCAATCCGGAATCTTTATTTTTAAGGTAAAATTACAATACAAACTTTTTTATACAAACCTATTAAATCCGAAATTCAGAACCCATAACACTACAAGCCCTTGTTATTAAATAGATCAACAGACAACGTATTGAATGCAATTCATTACGGTCATACGATACCAGATGTGCCATGTGGCGTTTTATGGTCATAATTTTGGCATATCTCAATAAACATGTATATTTCGGGTCCTTGAAGTAACATACATCTATCGAGTAAGTGATTTACCGCTTGGTTGCAATGGGATCAATATGTAAATGTGACATCTCAAATTTAAATAACTCACACATCTTAAAATTTACATTTTGAAATAATTTTTCATTATGAATATCGATTTATATTTGGGAATAGATAAAAGAAATCTTATGCTTTAACAAGTTAATATGATTAAAACTTCATTATTACCCTTTAAATATTGATGATAAAGAATAAAAAAAATAACAAAAGATGCATATTTTGCTTCCATTATATTCTCGTATTTAACTATTCAAGAGAAGCATATATGGAAAAATACTTTAGTTATAAATAAAAAAAAAATGCAAGTAATTTTACAGACGGGTAGAATTACTAAAGTGTAGAAAATGCTACAAAAGCCAAGATTTCTCAAATTTGATCCAACTTGTTCAAAGTCACGGACGAGGGCTGATTTTTTGAAAGAGGATGCCTCTCAGTTTCTGCTGGTCATATAAATTATAAGATTATTATTATCTGCATATATACTTAAAATTAGTGGGTTTTTTTAAATTATAATTGCAAAGATTTGCTATTAAATGCCTCTTACAAGAAAAATGTTACGTGATTTTATAAGGAATCCAATCCTGCACGTTTGATATCATATTTTGAATTCATATAGAAAATAATCAATTATGAAATAAAGGCTTGATATGTAGTTTTTATGTTCATGTAACATTTTAAAGTCAAATTTATAAGACCTGGATTTACCCAACGTATTTTTGATGATTTGATGAGTGCTGGAGAGGAAATTAATATTCAAATATTCGTTCAAATATTTGCAACAATTGTTACCTCGGAAAAATATCTCCCGGAGAAGAAACTAATAAAAAAGAAACAATGTTTAATAACTAAATAACCAATCACATCTCATCTAGATTATACCTAGGGTGGGGGCTTACACAACTTATCCAATCATGGTTATCAATGACAAAAATGGGCGGGGTTATAATTATTGCCTACAATACTCTGGGATATTTTAAGATAACGTTTACGTAAGAAGGGCGGAGCTAAGATAATCGATTATCGTGTTTTATCATTCTCCATTGACTTTTAAATTAGAAATTAAACAAATCAAAAGCGTTCCCAAATTTTTGTTTTCTAAACGTATTCCCATTCAATATCTCGACCTTGCATCACAAGCTATAAGCATTTAGCGAAAACCTTATTTTTTCTACATAAACACAATTGACAGACGTAGGAATAAAATAGCCCCCTAATTTGCATGCATGCATTATTTAAATTATTTACAATAGTGTTGCGGTGACCCATAGAAATAGCGCAGTTTTTCTATGTGCAGTTGGTTGACTACATAATTGAATACCTTGATATCATTGGTTTCCATCAATTTTCGTGCTCTCTAATTGGCTGAAAAATTGGGTTAATTCCTCAATGAAAACAATTTTAAGCGGGTAGTTAATTTCCAGCTTGCGCACAAAGAAGTCCCATTAAAAACATGTTTAATTATGGAGAAATACTTCCATTTTGCCTCTTGATATTTAATCAAAGATATAAAGAGAATATTTTTTAATTTCATTGAGGTATGGAACTAAAAACATAATCACACTGTATGAATACTCGGAATCATACGGCGTGATTATGTTTTTAGTTTCATACCTAAATGAAATTAAGGAAAACTCTGTCCATCTGTTATTTGTACCAAATTCTTTTCTTATTTAATTTATTATTTATGTAAAAGTAACACAAACGACTGTCCTATATCCTGAAGCTTAATTTTTTTAAAAAAAAACCAGCTTGAATGGAAATTTATCTGATAGGATTTATCAAAATGAATAACAAAATTAAGTTTTCATCTTTAAGTAAGCTCCAAAGTTTACAGACTGAATTAATAATTGTGAAACATTGCACTTTTTTCTGGCCGTTGCTATATGGTCACGGGAGGTAGCTCTGAAATAGACTCCAAGACTAAAGTTAAGAAATTACACCATTTTTCACATTATAATTCCAAGGTAATACCACATCAACACGAAATATTTTGATTATCAATGAAATCTTAATTTATTCATCTTTCCATTAATACTTGTAATGTATACCCCTCTGAATTAAATAATTGTAATCTACCAAAAATATCCATATTTCAGGCATAATTGGCCATATTACAAAGAATGTAGTTGAAAAATTTGAAAACGTTACCTAAGCAAGGGCGTAACTACCATTTCGCACAAATCAAAATGGTGTAATACACCCTCCCTCGAAAAATGTCACTGATGAATGAACATAACATCGAATCTACAGCTTATTCCATAAAGCTATAGTTACAATGTTTAGAATATTCACCAAACTCAAAACATAGAATAAGGGCGCGGACAGAGGAAATTCATCTTAAGTCAAAGATCACATGTCGCCCCGCCATTTTCGATGTAGAATTGATCTTTCGCGTCTCGATCTAACTTGTACACCTATGCGATGCTTTGCATGTGTTGCAAAAAATGTTATAGATTTACAAGTTTGAGAGAGATATTAGAATAAGGTTGTTAAGAAGAAGTCGGATTAAACTATTTTTACCCTTTGAGACAAATAGTAGCATGAAAGCGCGACTCATACTTGTACACCTATACCTATCACCAATTTCAGGTGTTTTTTTTAAAGTTTTATCCCAATATTATAAGCTGTAGTAACAGCATCTTGTCACAAGTTCTCTCAACAGCATTGCAAGAAGTTTCGTTTATTTGGGATTCATATGGTGTTAGAATTTTTTGCAATATTATGTGACATGTTGATTGTTACATTTTCTGCATACTTGAACATCCATGTTTTTATTTAAACAGTAAATAATGTAAAATACATGTAGAAAAGGTCGACGTTTGTATGTATTGACTAATCAATTCGTCGGTATTCGTCAAACAGACAAGTCAACAGACTAACTTTTATCATTTTAATATATAACACTTAATTCCTGCTACCATTCCCCCATATCATCATTAATTAAATGTATCTATCAGAGATTCTATATTTTGGAAGTTAAGATAATAGATAATACGTCGGAGCTGGAGAAGCTTGCTTACTAAACCATTTAAGTGGAAATATTTATTTATTTTACAGAATTAAAATACCTACAGTTAAATTTGAAATGAATTCGACACAGAATTCACATTTCTCATTTACTAAATAATATTGAAAGATAGCTACTGTCCATAAAAGAAATCGACTGACCAGTCAAAGCATTCATTTGTTTTTGGGATGACTGTTCACCTCCGTCTTATTTCGCCGTTTTGTTCATTTAGGATGTCTGCTGGTCCGGTTTTGCATTTTCTGCGATTTAAAAAATGTTAACATACTTTAAACATCAATTTCAGTCATATATATATGCAAGGCAGTTGATTGAATTTAATAAAAAATAACTTTGAAGTTAAATACAATCCTGAGTTCAGAAAGATAAACGGTACATTCTGTTTAAAAAACATACCCAGCTTTGTTAGCAAGTGCACGTGCAAAGCGAGGTATAATTTGCAAACAGTTTGCACCGTTTTGTCACATTGAAAGCAAGACAGATGTTTTGTATATAGAAACGTACGAACGTTTCCAACAATATTGGTAATCCGATAATGATGAAAATAGCGTATTCGAATTATATTTTATACCGGGATCTATTGCACGTTCCACATTTTGTATTTACATGAAAATGTTATTAAGGCTCTCCAAACTTTTACTTATGATCAATGCTAAGCTTTATTTTTAATCGGGCCGCTAGGCTGGTGGTTCCTTTGTTTTACCTTCAGGCCGTCAGGCTGTTGGTACTAGTCGCCAGGCCGCTAGGCCACTTGGCTGATTTGTATCAGTCTTTATTTTACCTTAAGACCGCCAGTTCGCTGGGCCGCGAAACCATTGTGCCACTGTCACCATTGGATGTTAGTTCAACCAGTCTTTAACATACCTTCAGGCCACCAGGCAACTAGGCCGCTGGTTATTTCTGCTTTATTTCTTTAAGGTTGCCAGGCCGCTTATCCGCAGGGCCGATAAGTCGGTTATTTTATCAGTCTTTACTTAAATGCAGGCCTCCCGGCCATTTTTCTTTCAGTCCTTGTCTTACTTTCAGGCCACCAATCTGCTGGGCCGCCAAGCCGCTGGTCCGCTAGGCATTTGGTTCTCTCCAAGCAGCCCAGTGGCCAGGCGGCCTGAGGGTAAGAAATGACTAATAGAACCACCTGCCTAGCTGCACAGCGGATTTTTGACGTAATAAAGCCTGGCAGTCTGAAGGTTAAGTAAATATTGATAGAACCACTAGCTAAGCAGCGAAGGTGTAGCGACACAGCAGCCCGTTGGCCCAGCAGGGTAAAAAAAAATATAAAGACAAAACGAACAAAAAGCTTAGCGGCAGAGCGGCCTTACGGCGTAGAAGACTTGCGGACTGTAGGAAAACATAGACTAATATAGCAATCAAACGAGCGGCCTGAAAATAATAAAAGAGTTATAGAATAACCGACCTAGCATCCCAGCGGCTAAGTGGCCTGAAGGTCAAATAAAGACTGATACAAATACCACCCTGGCGGTCCAGTAGCCTAGCGTCCCAGCGGCCTAGCAGCCCAAGCTACCTTAAAGCCTGACAGCCTAGTGGTTCTATCAGTCTTTTTTGTACATTTAGACTACCAGGCTTAATTAGGCTAACAGCCGCGTGGACGCTGGACTTCTAGGCCGCTGCACCCCTAGGCCAATGTGTCGCTAGGCTGGTGGCCCAATCTGTCTATATTTTACAATCAAGCTGCCAGGTCACTAGGCCGCCAGGCCGCTTGGCATCTAGGCTTTCGATTCGTCTGTTTTTATCTAATCTTTGGTCGCCAGGCCGCTAGGCCACACGGCCAGTTAATCTATCGGATTAATTTGTCTCCAGGCCTCCACGCCTCCACGCCGCTAGGCTTCTAGTCCATCAGTATTCATTTGACCTTCAGGCAGCTAGGTCGTTGGGCCGCTTAGTTGGTGGTTCTATCAGAATTTATTTGACCTTCAGGCCGCAAGACCGGTAGCCGCTGGGCGGCTCGGCCATTTGGCTGCAAGGCTAGTATTTCTATCAGTCAGCTTTATGACCGTCAGGCCGCGAGCTCGCTACACCGTGGGCCGTTTTGCTGGTGGTTCTAACACCCTGTATTTTACCTTCAGGCTCCCAGGCCGCATGACTGCGAGGCGGCTAGACTAGTGGTTCTATAAGCCTAAACTACAGGCTGTCGGAATGCTAGGCAGCTTAGCTGCAGGGCCGCTAGGCTGTTGGTTCTATCAGTCTTTGTTTTATTTTAGGTCGCCACGTTGCTAAATTGGTGGCTCTATCAAGGTTTTTTTTTTATAGATTCAGATCGCTAGGTCCATAGACTGGTGGTTCTATCAGTCTTTTTTCTACGTTTCGGCCGCCAAGCCTGAAGGTAAAACAATAACTAATGGAAGAACAATCCCGTTTTTCTTAGGCTGGTAGTTCCATCAGTCTTTATTTGACTTTCAGGCCGCTAGGTAGTTGGGTCGCTAAGCTGGTGGTTCTATCAATATTCATTTAACAGTAGGGCCTGAAGGCCGCTGGACGGCTGGGCCACTTGGCTGTTAGGCTACTGGTTCTATCTGTCTTTTTTGATCTTCAGGCCGCGTGCCCGTTAGGCCGCTAGACCACAAGGCTACTAGACTTCTTGGCTGGTTGTTCTATAACACTTTATTCAACATTCAGACAACGAATCCTATCAACCATAAATGATTAATGAATGTATTGTTTATCAGTTGCTTTGGTATTTATTTGAAAGTTATTTTATAAAGCACCCTGCCTTCATGGCAAATGTCTAGGCGAAGCCTAGAGTATTTACGAAGCAGACGGATTGATACAGTTTTATTTTTATCTGACCTAGCTCGAATAGAGAGAAAATCGTTCTTGTGAATCTAAATAAGATATGAATGTATTATTTATCAGTTGCTTTGATAATTTCAAGGAATTCAATGAAGCACCCCGCCTTCATGTCAGAAGTTTAGGCGATGCCTAGAGTATTTACGAAGCAGGCGAATTGATAGATTTTTTTTTCAATTGACAGTGTTCGAATATAGACAAAATCACCCTTTTTTATCTAAATAAGATATGAATGTATTGTTTATCAGTTGCTTTTGTATTTGTACGTTATTAGATATAGCACCCTGCCTTCATGACAGAAGTTTAGGCCATGCCTAGAGTATTTACGAATTAGACGGATTGATAGAATTTTTTTACTTGACCCTGCTCAAATACAGAGAAAATCATTCCCATGAATCTAAAGAAAACATGAGGTATTGTTTATCAGTTGTTTTGATATTTTTACGGAATTCAATGTAGCACCCCGCCTCCATGACAGAAGTTTAGGCGATGCCTAGAGTATTTACGAAGCAGACGGTTCGATAGACTTTTTATTCATGTAGCCCTGCTCGAATACAGAGAAAATAATTTTTATGAATCTAACTAAGATATAAATGTATTATTGATCAGTTGCTTTGATATTTTAACGGAATTCAATGTAACACCCCGCCTCCATGACAGAAGTTTAGGCGATGCCTAGAGTATTAACGAAGCAGACGAATTGATAGATTTTTTTTAAATTGACACTGTTCGAATATAAAGGAAATATTTTTATTTATCAAAATAATATATAAATGTATTGTTTATCTTATGCTTTTGTATTTGTACGTTATTTGACATAGCACACTGCCTTCGTGACAGAAGTTTAGGCGATGCCTAGAGTATTAACGAAGCAGATGGATTGATAGACTTTTTTCGTCTGACCCTGCTCGAATACAGAGAAAATCATTCCCATGAATCTAAATAAAACATGAATGTATTGTATATCAGTTGTTTTGATATTTTTACGGAATTCAATGTAGCACCCCGCCTCCATGACAGAAGTTTAGGCGATGCCTAGAGTATTAACGAAGCAGACGAATTTATAGAATTTTTTTTTAAATTGACACTGTTCGAATGTAAAGAAAATATTTTTTTCTCAAATAATATATGAATGTATTGTTTTGTCGAATGCTTTTGTATTTGTACGTTATTTGACATAGCACACTGCCTTCGTGACAGAAGTTTAGGCGATGCCTAGAGTATTTACGAAGCAGACGGATTGATACAGTTTTATTTTTATCTGACCCAGCTCGAACACAGAGAAAATGATTCCGTGAATCATAAGAAAACATGAATGTATTGTTTATCAGTTGTTTTGATATTTTTACGGAATTCAATGTAGCACCCCGCCTTCATGACAGAAGTTAAGGCGATGCCTAGAGTATTTACGAAGCAGACGGTTCGATAGAGATTTTTTACATCTGACCCTGCTCGAATACAGAGAAAATAATTTTTATGGATCTAACTAAGATATAATTGTATTATTATCAGTTGCTTTGATATTTTAACGAAATTCAATGTAACACCCCGCCTCCATGACAGAAGTTTAGGCGATGCCTAGAGTATTTACGAAGCAGGCGAATTGATAGAATTTTTTTTCAATTGACAATGATCGAATATAGAGAACATCACCCTTTTTTTTTATCAAAATAAGATATGAATGTATTGTTTTATCAGTTGCTATTGTATTTGTACGTTATTAGATATAGCACCCTGCCTTCATGACAGAAGTTTAGGCCATGCCTAGAGTATTTACGAATTAGACGGATTGATAGAATTTTTTTATTTGACCCTGCTCGACTACAGAGAAAATCAATCCCATGAATCTAAAGAAAACATTAATGTATTGTTTATCAGTTGTTTTGATATTTTTACGGAATTCAATGTAGCACCCCGCCTCCATGACAGAAGTTTAGGTGATGCCTAGAGTATTTACGAAGCAGACGGTTCGATAGACTTTTTATTCATGTAGCCCTGCTCGAATACAGAGAAAATAATTTTTATGAATCTAACTAAGATATAAATGTATTATTTATCAGATGCTTTGATATTTTAACGGAATTCAATGTAACACCCCGCCTCCATGACAGAAGTTTAGGCGATGCCTAGAGTATTAACGAAGCAGACGAATTGATAGATTTTTTTTAAATTGACACTGTTCGAATATAAAGGAAATATTTTTATTCATCAAAATAATATATAAATGTATTGTTTATCTAATGCTTTTGTACTTGTTCGTTATTTGACATAGCACACTGCCTTCGTGATAGAAGTTTAGGCGATGCCTAGAGTATTAACGAAGCAGATGGATTGATAGACTTTTTTCGTCTGACCCTGCTCGAATACAGAGAAAATCATTCCCATGAATCTAAATAAAACAAGAATGTATTGTATATCAGTTGTTTTGATATTTTTACGGAATTCAATGTAGCACCCCGCCTCCATGACAGAAGTTAAGGCGATGCCTAGAGTATTAACGAAGCAGACGAATTTATAGATTTTTTTTAAATTGACACTGTTCGAATGTAAAGAAAATATTTTTTTATCAAATAATATATGAATGTATTGTTTATCGAATGCTTTTGTATTTGTACGTTATTTGACATAGCACACTGCCTTCGTGACAGAAGTTTAGGCGATGCCTAGAGTATTTACGAAGCAGACGGATTGATACAGTTTTTTTTTATCTGACCCAGCTCGAACACAGAGAAAATGATTCCGTGAATCATAAGAAAACATGAATGTATTGTTTATCAGTTGTTTTGATATTTTTACGGAATTCAATGTAGCACCCCGCCTTCATGACAGAAGTTAAGGCGATGCCTAGAGTATTTACGAAGCAGACGGTTCGATAGAGATTTTTTTAATCTGACCCTGCTCGAATACAGAGAAAATAATTTTTATGGATCTAACTAAGATATAATTGTATTATTATCAGTTGCTTTGATATTTTAACGAAATTCAATGTAACACCCCGCCTCCATGACAGAAGTTTAGGCGATGCCAAGAGTATTTACGAAGCAGGCGAATTGATAGAATTTTTTTTTACAATTGACAATGATCGAATATAGAGAACATCACCCTTTTTTTTTTATCAAAATAAGATATGAATGTATTGTTTATCAGTTGCTTTTGTATTTGTACGCTATTAGATATAGCACCCTGCCTTCATGACAGAAGTTTAGGCCATGCCTAGAGTATTTACGAATTAGACGGATTGATAGAATTTTTTTATTTGACCCTGCTCGACTACAGAGAAAATCAATCCCATGAATCTAAAGAAAACATGAATGTATTGTTTATCAGTTGTTTTGATATTTTTACGGAATTCAATGTAGCACCCCGCCTCCATGACAGAAGTTTAGGTGATGCCTAGAGTATTTACGATGCAGACGGTTCGATAGACTTTTTATTCATGTAGCCCTGCTCGAATACAGAGAAAATAATTTTTATGAATCTAATTAAGATAGAAATGTATTTTTTAGCAGTTGCTTTGATATTTTTTCTAGAATTCAATGTAACACCCCGCCTCGATGACAGAAGTTTAGGCGATGCCCAGAGTATGAACGAAGCAGACGAATTGATAGATTTTTTTTTTAAATTGACACTGTTCGAATATAAAGAAATTATTTTTTAATCAAAATAATATATGAATGTATTGTTTATCTAATGCTTTTGTATTTGTACGTTATTTGACAAAGCACACTGCTTTCGTGACAGAAGTTTAGGCGATGCCTAGAGTATTAACGAAGCAGATTGATTGATAGACTTTTTTCGTCTGACCCTGCTCGAATACAGAGAAAATCATTCCCATGAATCTAAATAAAACATGAATGTATTGTATATCTGTTGTTTTGATATTTTTACGGAATTCAATGTAGCACCCCGCCTCCATGACAGAAGTTAAGGCGATGCCTAGAGTATTAACGAAGCAGACGAATTGATGGATTTTTTTTTTAATTGACAGTGTTGAAATATAAAGAAATTTTTTTTACCAAAATAAGATATGAATGTATTGTTTTATCAGTTGCTATTGTATTTGTACGTTATTTTACATAGCACACTACCTTCGTGACAGAAGTTTAGGCGATGCCTAGAGTATTTACGAAGCAGACGGATTGATAGACTTTTTTCATCTGACCCTGCTCGAATACAGAGAAAATAATTTTTATGAATCTTACTAAGATATAATTGTATTATTATCAGTTGCGTTGATATTTTAACGGAATTCAATGTAACACCCCGCCTCCATGACAGAAGTTTAGGCAATGCCTAGAGTATTTACGAAGCAGTCGAATTGATAGAAATTTTTTTCAATTGACAGTGTTCGAATATAGAGAAAATCATCTTTTTTTTATCTAAATATGATATGAATGTATTGTTTATCAGTTGCTTTTGTATTTGTACGTAATTTGACATAGCACACAACCTTCATAACAGAAGTAAAGGCGATGCCTTGAGTATTTACGAATTAGACGGATTGATAGAATTTTTTTTCTGACCCTGCTCGAATACAGAGAAAATGATTCCCATGAATCTAATTAAAAATGAATGTATTGTTTATCAGTTGTTTTTATTTTTTTTACGGAATTCAATTTAGCACCCCGCCTTTATGACAGATGTTTAGGCGATGCCTAAAAATTTTACGAAGCAGACGGATTGATAATATTTCTATCTAGCCCTGCTCGAATACAGAGAAAATCAGTCTTGTGAATCTAACATAGATATGAATGTATACTTTATCAGTTCTTTGATGATTTTTAATAGAATTCAATGTAGCACCCCGCCTTTATGACAGAAATTTAGGCGATGCCTAGAGTATTTACGAAGCAGACGGATTGATAGTATTTTTCATCTGGCCCTGCTTGAATACAGAGAAAATCATCCTTTATGAATCTGAATAAGAAATGAATGTATTGAAAATTATTTGTATTTTTTTACGGAATTCAATGTAGCACCCCGCCTTCACGACAGAAGTTTAGGCGATGCCTAGAGTATTTACGAAGCAGACGTATTGATAGACTTTTTTCGTCTGACCCTGCTCGAATACATAGAAAATCATTCTTATGAATCTAAATAAGACATGAATGTTTTGTTTTATCAGTCGTTTGGTATTTGTACGTTATTTGATATAGCACCCTGCCTCAATGACAGAGGCGATGCCTAGATTATTAACGCAGAGGACGGATTAATAGGTTTTTTTTCCGAATACAGAGAAAATAATTCTTATGAATCTAAATAAGAAACCAATGTATTGTGTATCAGTTGCTTTATAGTTTTACGGAAATATTTCGCCGTTTTGTCCATTTGAGGACGCCCGCTTGTCCGGTTTTGCATTATCTACGTTTTAAAAAATGTTTCCATACTGTAAAGGTCACCTTAATTTCAGTCATATATATATGCAAGTCACTAGATGGAATTAAATGAATAATAATATGAAGTTTAATATAGTCATAAGCCCAGGAAGATAAACGGTACATTCTGTTTAGAAAGCATGTCCAGCTTTGTAAGCAAGTGCACTTGCTAAACGTGGTATGTTTGCAAACAGTTTGCACCGTTTTGTCACCTTGAAAGCATGACAGATGTTTTGTATTAAGAAACGTACGAACGCTTACAATAATATTGGTAATCCGATAATGATCAAAATAGCGCATACGAGTTATATTTTATACCGGGATCTATTGCACGTTCCACATTTTGTATTTACCTGAAAATATTGTTAAGTCTCAAACAAACTCGTGATCAATGCTAAGATTTATTTTTAATCAGTCCGTCAGGCTGTTGGTACTAGTCGCCAGGCCGCTAGGCCACTAGGCTGATATGTATCAGTCTTAATTTACCTTAAGGCCGCCAGTTCGCTGGGCCGCGAGGCAATTGTGCCACTGTCGCGATTGGCTGGTAGTACAATCTTCAAGCCACCAGGCTAGTAGGTCGCTAGTTATTTCTGCTTTATTTCTTTTAGGTTGCCAGGCCGCTTGTCCACAGGGCCGATAAGTCGGTTTTTTAATCAGTCTTTATTCAAATGCAGGCCTCCAGGCTACTTGTTCTTTCAGGCCTTGTTTTACTTTCAGGTCACCGGTCTGCTAGGCCGCCATGCCGCTGGTCCGCTATGCTTTTGGCTCTCTCTTTCCTAACAGCCCAGTTGCCGAGCGGCCCGAAGGTCAAAAAGGATTGACAGAACCACATGCCTGGCTACACCGCGGCATTTTGACGTTATAAAGCCTGGCAGCCTGAAGATAAATTAAATATTGATAGAACCACTAGCTAAGCAGCACAGAGGTCTGGCGACAAAGCAGCCCGTTGGCCCAGCGGACAAAAGATACAACAGGGTAAAAGATAATATAAGGACAAAATGATCAAAAAGCCTAGCGGCCGAGCGGACTTACGGCGTTGAAGACTTGCGGACTGTTTGCAAAACAAAGAATGACATAGCAAACGAGCGGCCTGAAAATAATAAAAGAGTTATAGAATAACCGACCTAGCAGCCCAGCGGCCTAGTGGCCTGACGGTTAAATAGTGGCTGATACAACCACCACCCTGGCGGTCCAGTAGCCTAGCGTCCCAGCGGCCTAGCAGCCCAAGCTACCTAATGGCCTAACAGCCTAGTGGTTCTTTCAATCTTTTTTGTACATTTAGGCTACCAGGGTTCATTAGGCTAACAGTCGCGTGGACGCTGGGCTTCTAGGCCGCTGCACCGCTAGGCCCATGCATCGTTAGGCCGGTGGTTCAATCTGTCTATATTTTACAATCTGGCTGCCAGGTCACTAGGACGCTAGGCCACTTGGCATCTAAGCTTTCGGTTCGTCTTTTTTATCTTATTTTTTTATCGCCAGGCCGCTTGGCTAGTTATTCTTACCGAATTATTTGCCTTCAGGCCTCCAGGTTTTCATATAGCGCAAGGCTGCAAATCCGCCACGCCTCTATGCTTCTGATTCTATCAGTGTTTATTTGACCTTCAGGCATTAAGGTCGCTGGGCCGCTAAGCTGGTGGTTCTATCAGTATTTATTTGACCTCCAGACCATAAGACCGGTAGCCGTTTGGCGGCAGGGCCACCGGGCTGCAAGGCTAGTGTTTCTATCAGTTCCTTTTTTAACCGTCAGGCCGCGAGCTCGCTAGACCGTGGGCCACTTGGCTGGTGGTTCTAATAGAACAACGAGCATAGCGACCTTGGAGATAAAAGAAGACTCATAAAACAAACGACGTAGCGGCACAGCGACCTCAAAATAAGATAAAGCAGAAAGAGCCAATATGGCGACCTGAAGGTACGATAAAAACAGATACAACCACCAGCTTAGCAACACAGTAGCCTATCGCTTAAGAAGCCTAGCGGACTGGCGGTGCTTTCTCTCTCATTTTACCTTCACTTTCAGGCTGATAGACCGCGAGGTTGCTATCAGTCTTTATTCTACCTTCAGGCCGCTAGGGCACTAGGCCGCTTAGTTGGTGGGTCTACCAGTTTTAATTTAACCTTCATGTCACCAGTAAGCTAGGCCACTCTGCTGCTAGGCTTTTGTTTTTTCTGGTTTATTTATTTAGGTCGCAAGGCTGCTAGGCCGCTAAGTTGTATGATCACTAAGCCCCTAGGTCTATGTATCTATTAGTCTTACCATCAGGCTGCCAGACCCCTTAGCCACCAGGCCGTTGGGCCCTTAGGCTAGTGGTTCTATCAGTCTTTATTCTACCTGAAGGTCGCCAGGCTTTATCAGGTTGACGGGCCGCTAGACGGCTGTTCCGCTTGGCTGCAAGGTTATTGGGATGCTAGGTTGGTTGTTTTATCAGTCTTTGTTTTACCTTTAAGCAGCCAGTCTGCTAGGCCGTAAGGCCGCTCAGTTGCTGGCCCTTGGTTCTTTCTGTCTTTATTTTTCATTCGGGCCGTCAGGCCGCCCGATTACTAGGTTATTCGACCGCCGCTTAGCTGGTAGTTCTAGTATTCATTATATTACCTTTAGGCTGCCAGGCATAAAAAGATAACTAGGCCGGCAAACACCTAGGCAGCTAAGACCACATAGCTGCTGTGGAACTTCGCTGATGTTTCTATCAATCTTCGTATAACCTTCAGGCTAGGTCGCATGACTGGTGGCCCTTTCATCCCTTATCAACTTTTAGGCCACCAGGCCTCCACCCCGCTAGGTTCATGGTTCCATCAGTCTTGGTTTTAGCTTCAAGCTGCCAGTCCACAAGGGCTCTAGGCCGCCTAATTTGTGGGCTCACCGGTTTGAATTTAACACATCGATCGCAAGTGCGCTTGGTCACTCGGATGTTAGGCTTTTGGCTCTTTTTGGTTTATTTATTTAGGTCGCAAGGCTGCTAGGTCGCTAAGTTGTAAGACAACAGGGCCCCTAGGTCTATGTATCTATCAGTCTTACCGTCAGGCTGCCAGACCGCTTAGCCATCAGGCCGTTGGGTCCTTAGGCTAGTGGTTCTATTAGTCTTTATTCTGCCTGAAGGTCGTCAGTCTTTATCATGTTGACGGGTCGCTAGACTCCTGTTCCGCTTGGCTGCGTAGCAACTGGGCTGCTAGGCTGGTTGTACTATCAGTCTTTGTTTTACCTTTAAGCCGCCAGTCGCTATGTCGTAAGGCTGCTGAGCTGCTGGTCCTTGGTCATTTCTGTCATTATCTTTCCTTCAGGCCGCTAGGCAGCTAGGCTGGTGGAGAAAAAGAGAGAGGGAGAAGGAGAGAGCGAGAGAGAGGGAAAGGGCTGCTAGGCTGGTGGTTCTATCAGAAACACACACTCATACACAGAAAGAAAGAGAGAGAGAGAGAGAGAGAGAGAAAGAGAGAGAGAGAGAAAGAGAGAGAAAGGGCGTTGCTAGGGTGGAGATTCTCTCAGAAACTCACAATTACACAGACAAAGAGTGAGAGATAATGAGAGGAAGATAGAGAGGGAAAAAAGAGAGATTGAGAGTGAGAGAGAGGGAGAAAGCGAGAGAAAGAAAGGGTTGCTAGGCTGGTGGTTATATCAGAAACTCATACACACACATACCGTGGAAGGGAAAGAGAAGAGAGAGCGAGCGAGAAATAGCGAGAGATAAAGAGACAGAGAGAGAGAGCGAGAAATATAGAGAGAGGGTTGCTAGGCTAATAATTCTATCAGAAACCCACACACACATACACAGAAAAAGAGAGATAGCGAGAGAGATAGAGGGAGAGATAAAGAGAAAACAGGAAAGAGTGAGAGAGAGAGAGAGAGAGAGGGAGAGAGAGAGAGAGAGAGAGAGAGAGAGAGAGAGAGAGAGAGAGAGAGAGAGAGAGAGAGAGAGAGAGAGAGAGAGAGAGAGAGAGAGAGAGAGAGAGAGAGAGGGGGTTGCTAGGCTGGTGGTTCTTTCAAAAACATATACGCGCACTTTCCGATGAAGAGAGAGTAAGAAAGGAAAGAAAAGAGAGAGGGAGAGAAAAAGAGAGAGAGAAAGAGAGAGAAGGAGAGAGAGAGAAAGGGGGTTGCTAGGGTGGTGATTCTCTCAGAAACACACAATTACACAGAGAAAGAGTGAGAGATAATGAGAGAGAGCGAGGAGAGAGAGAGAGAGAGGGGATGATAGGCTGGTGGTTCTATCAGAAACTCACACACACATACAAGGAAAGAGAGGAAGAGAGAGTGGGAGAAAAAAGAGAGGAAGAGGGAAAAAGAGAGAGAGTGACCGTGAGGGAGAGGATTAATAGGCTGGTGGTTCTATCAAAAATACACATTCACAGAAAGAGAGAAAATGAAAAAGATAGACAAAGAGAGAGAGAGAAGGAAGGAAATAGAGATAGGGAAAGAGAGAGACAGAGAGAAAGAGAAAGACAGAAGGTTGCAAGGCTGGTTGTTTAATCACAAACACACACATATACACAGAAAAAGAGAGGCAGATAGAAAGAAAGAGGGAGAGCGAGAGCCAGAGAGAGAGAGAGGCAGATAGAAAGAGAGAGAGAGAGGGTTGCTTTACTGGTGGTTCTATCAAAACACACACATACATACAGAGAGAGAGAGAAAGAGAGAAGGAGGGAGAGAGAGAGAAAGAGAGAGAGAGAGAGAGAGAGAGAGAGAGAGAGAGAGAGAGAGAGAGAGAGAGAGAGAGAGAGAGAGAGAGAGAGAGAGAAAGAGAAAGTGAAGTAGAGAAAGAGAGAGGAAGGCGGAGAGAAAGAGGGTTGCTAGGCTGGTGGTTCTATCAAAAACACATAAACATACAAAGAAAGAGACAGAGAGAGTGAAAGAGATAGGGAGATATAGAGAGACAGGCAAGAAAGAGTGAGATAGAGAGAGAGTGAGGGAGAGAGCGAGAGAGAGAGAGGGTTGCTTGGCTGGTGGTTCCCTCAAGAACACACAATTACACAAAGTAAGAGAGAGAAAAAATGAGGGAGAACGAGAGAGGGGGGTCGCTAGGCTGGAGGTCCTATCAGAAACACTCACACATATACACCAAATAAGGGAGGGATACGGAAAGAGAGAAAGAGGAAAAAGAGAGTGAGCAAGAGAGAGATGGTTAGTAGGCTGGTGGTTTTATGAAAAACACACATACCGAGAAAGAGAGAGAGAGAGAGAGCAAGAAAAAGCGAGATATAAAGAGAGAGAGGAAGAGAGCGAGAAATAGAGAAAGAGAGGGTTGCTAGGCTCGTAGTTCTATCAGAAACACACACATACACAGAAAAGAGAGAGAGAGTTAGAGAGATTGAGGGAGAGATAGAGAGAAAACAGGAAAGAGAGAGGGTTGGGTAGAGAGAGACAGAGAGAGGGTTGCTAGGCTGGTGGTTCTTTCAGAAACATATACACTCATCCCGAGAAATAGAGAGCAAGAGAGTAAGAAAGGAGAGAGAAAAAGAAAGAGAGAAAGAGAGAGAGAGAGAGGTTGCAAGGCTGGTGGCTCCATCAGAAGCACACATCCATATACAAAAATAGAAAAAGATAATGAGAGAGTGAAAAGAGAGAGAAAAAAACAGAGAGAGAGAGAGAGAGAGAGAGAGAGAGAGAGAGAGAGAGAGAGAGAGAGAGGGGGGGAATGCTAGGCTGGCGGTTCTATCAGAAACTTACACAACCATACACCCAAAAAGAGAGGAAGAGGGAAAGAGAGAAAGTGGGAGAGAGAGAGAGAGAGTGACCGAGAGGGAGAGGGTTAGTAGGCTGGTAGTTCTATCAAAATCACACATTCAAAGAAAGAGAGAGAGAGAGAGAGAAAGAGAGAGAGAGAGCGAGAGAGAGAGAAAGAGAGAGAGTAGGAAGGAAAGAGAGAGAGATAGAGAGAGAGAGAAAGCCAGAAAAATACAACGCCGGTGGTTCCATCACAAACACACACAGAGACATATGCAGGAAAAGAGAGACAGATAGAGAGAAAGAATGAGAGCGAGAGAGAGAGAGAGAGAGGGTTGTAAGGCTGGAAGTTCTATCAAAACTACCCACATAGACATATGCAGACATATGCAGAAAATGAGAGAAAGTGGGAAAAGCGAGAGAGAAGGAGAGAGAGAGAGTAAGCGCGAGAGAGGGAGGGTTGCTTTGCTGGTGGTTCTATCAAAACACGCACATACATACAGACAGAGAGAGAGAGAGAGAGAGAGAGAAAGAGAGAGAGAGAGAATGAATGAAAGAGAGAGAGAGAGAGAATGAAAGAGAGAGAGAATGAGAGAGAGAGAAGTAGAGAAAGAGAGAGAGGTTGAAGGAGAGTTGAAGAGTTTCTATCAGAAACCACACACACATACAAAGAAAGAGAGAGACTGGAAAGAGAGAATGAGATAGAGAGAGTGAGAGAGAGAACGAGGGTTGCTTGGCTGGTGGTTCTTTCAGAAACGCAATATAACAGAGATAAAGAGATTGAAAATGGGAGAGAACGAGAGAGAGAGAGGGGGGGGAGAGAGAGGGGTTGCTAGACTGGAGGTTCTACCAGAAACACTCTCTCACATACACCAAAAAAGAGAGGGATAGGGAAAGAGAGAAAGAGGGAAAGGGGAGAGTGAGCTCGCGAGAGAGGGTGAGTGGGCTGGTGGTTTATCAAAAACACACACATTCACAGAAAAAGAGTGTAAGAAAGATAGAGAGTGCGAGAGAGTACGAAGGAGAGAGACAGAGAGAGAGAGGGGGAGAAAGAGAGAGAAGGTTGCCAGACTTGTGATTCTATTACAAACACACATACACATACACAGAAAAAGAGAGACAGATGGAGAGAAAGTGAGAGAGAAAGAGGGAGAAGGAGAGAGCGATAGAGAGAGGGTTGCTAGGCTTGAAGTCCCATTAAAACACACATACACAGAAAAAGAAAGAATGTGGGAGAATTAGAGAGAGAGAGAGGGTTGCTAGGCTGATGGTTTTATCAGAACCACACATCAAAACAAAGATAAAGAGATAGAGAAAGTGAAGGGATCGGGAGATATAGAGAAAGACAGTAAAGAGAGAGTGAGTGCAGAGAGAGAGGGGGAGGGGGTGCTAGGCTGGTGGTTCTATCAAAAACACACACCTACGCAGAAAGGAGAGAGAGAGAGAGAGAGAAAGAGTGGGAGAGAGAGAGAATGAGAGGGTTGCTTGGCTGATGGTTCGATCAGAAACACACACACGCATACACAGAAAGAGAGGGATGGAGAGAGAGTGAAAGAGAGAGAGAAAGAGAGTGGGGGAAAAGCAGAGCGCGCGAAAGAGCGGGTTACTATGCTGGTGGTTCTATCAGAAACACACATACAAGGAAAGAAGAAGAGAGTGGGAGAAAGAGAAAATGAGAGAGATAGAGAGGAAGAGAGGGTTGCTTGGTTTGTGGTTCCATCAGGAACATTCCCGCACACACAAATAAACAGAGAGGGAGAAAGAAAAGAGAGAGACAGAGAGAGATAGAGAAAGACAGAGAGATAAAGAGAGAGAGAGAGAGAGAGAGAGAGAGAGAGAGAGAGAGAGAGAGAGAGAGCGAGCGAGCGAGAGAAAAAGAAATAGTGAAAGGGGTTACTAGGCAGGTGGTTCTCTAAAAACACACACATTCACAAACATATGCAGAGATGGAGAGAGAGAGAGAGTAGAATGAGAGAGAGAGAAAACAGAGAGAGAGAGAGAAAGAGAGAGAGGGGAGAGACGGGGGGAAAGCGAAAGAGTTGCTAGGCTGGTGGTTCTATAATAA